>JAHIAM010000036.1:0-62154 GCA_021605205.1 Aegilops longissima | reverse complement strand
AAAGGAAGAGCCGACTAGCCACACCAGTTGATTCTTGCTTCTTCCTCATGTTCCTCGATTCAGCAGTCCATTTCCTTGCCAATAAATGCCCGAGCCTTTTTGAGCTGCCTCTTGTGAGAAGAAGGTTTTGAGGATTTTGATGATGAAGATTTTGATGATTTCTTCTTCTTTTTGCATCATGAACTGAATCCTTGTGTTTCTTCTTCTTCAATTCCTTTTCCCACGAGGACAATCTGGATATAGTGACCAGGTTTCTTGCATTTGTGACAAAGTCTTCTTATAGTCACTAGATGAGGAATCACCGCTTTGAGGATTTTCCAAAGCTACCACGCCTTGAGAATTTCTGAATTTCTTCAAGAGCAAGCTAGCTCCTCGCCAAATTCTTCAGATCTCCTAGGCTACTACCGTAGTCTTCACTCAGATTCGACACAGCTTGGCCTTCGGCACGTGTTTTCGATAGCCGTAACCATAGAGATCTCTTTCAGAAGCGAACTCGTGAGTATTTAGCCTTCGAGGATATCGCAGGATCAAGAGACTTGTAGTCAGCCTGTCTTGTATCATCGGCTGAGTATCAAATGAGGAATCGCTATCTTAGTAATTTCTTCACCACCTCATGGTCGGTGATGTCAGTGGCACCCTGCTTGAAGCTCATTTGAGATGTCGTGAGGCGATCAAGGTTTGTTGAACATTTTCGTTGTCGAGTCTTTTGAAGCGGTTGAAGAGATTCCAAGAACATCGACTCGAGAGTCACGCTGAGTTGAGACGCCTTCATTTACTTTGGACAGCCTGTCCCTGATGAGTTTGCAGATTCCAAAGCACTCACTCTTCCATATTGACCTTTGCTCGATGGCCACATATGATATTCTTCGCTTGAGAATCGAGTTGCTTGAATCTCTTCACATCAAGATCATTCGTAGAAGGTGTGACCTGAGGAAACACCTTTTGTCAAAACATACCGTAGATCGTTGTCAATTGCTTCAAGATGCATTCGATTTTGTTCTTCCAAGAGGGGTAGTCCGTCCCATCAAGGTAGGACACCCGCGAGACCTTGATCATACCGCGGTCACATAACTAAAACCTCGTGGTTAAACTAAATCACACGTAACAAGGAGTACCTTGCTCGATACCAATTGAAAGTGCTATATCGACTAGAGGGGGTGAATAGGCATTTTATGAATTCTTCACGAGGAATTTGCGGTGAGGAAATTCCTTAGCTAAGAACTACTTGCAGCGGAATAAATACTCGAAGTAAGCATAACAGATTACAAGCATAGTCATCATGATGAAATGAAGACAATCACAGAGTACGTAAAGCGTAATCACAGGATAACACAAGATGAAGACAAAATGATCAAGAAATTGAACTGAGGAAATTGAGAAAGTCTTCAACAAAGTCTTCAAACATGATATGAACAAACACTCAACACAAGAATGAGGAAATGAAAGGGTTGAGGAAATGGAACCAGTTGTTGGTGAAGACAATGATTTGTAGACCAGTTCCAACTGCTGTCCGGCTTGTACGCCTGGTTGGAGCGGCTGAGTATTTAAACTCGAGGACACACAGTCCGGACACCCACCGAAGCACGCAGCTCAGACACCAAGTCCTCACCAGATTCTCCTTGAACTAAGGTCACGCAGACTGCCCAAACACTCGTGGTAAGTCTTCAGCGACTTCCAAACCTTCACATACTTGGTCACTCGGCAATCCACAACCTCTTGATGTTTCTAGACCTTGACGCCTAACCGTCTGGAAGAAGCAGTTTCAAAGGTAATAAGCGCCGGATCCAGCAGGATCAATTTCTTCAGATGCTCAATCACTTTGGGTTTGTTGGGGTTTGGTTTTGGGTTTTTCCTCACTTGATGATTTTCTCTCAAAGTCCTCGGAGGATGGGTTTTTCTCAAATGACAACTGCCAAGTTCTTCTGAGCAGCCAACCAGCTAGTGGTTGTAGGGGCGGCTATTTATAGCCTAGGGAGCAGCCCGACATGATAAGACATAAATGCCCTTCAATGATATGACCGTTAGGTGGATAAGTATTTGGGACAGTGAGGCAAGAACGGCGAAATTTGAATATCAAATTCCTCGGTATCATGTTCCTCACCGTAGGCAATTCACATGGGGATTCCAACTCCTCGGGCAGAAAAATTCTCAAGAACGAAGAGCTTGTCTACTCGAAAGAGGTCCATGGAAGCAATTCAAGGACGAGTAGTGGTCATGATAGTCTTGGGCCCGGTTGGTCATTTTTCCAGCTTCACAGTTCGATAAGTGATCCTTGAGGAATTTGACATTCTCAATGCCAATGACATGCTTCTTCTTCCAAGTGGCAAATTCCTCATGCCCAAGGACGTCGCGATGCCATAGCCAGCCTTTCCGTTTTGCAAGTAGGCACATGGTTGTGAACCCGGAGAAGTCAATATACAAGTCTCCTCCCTAAAGCCTTCAAGACTTTGGAATTGTCCTTTAATCACAACACAACGAATTTTGCCAAAGATAACAACCATATCAAGATCACAAAGCATTGAGATGACATGAGGTTATATCCTAAAGACTCAACAAGCATGACTTTGTCCATGTGCATGTCCTTAGAGATAGCAACCTTACCAAGACCCAATACCCGACTTTTGCCTTTGTCAAAGAAAGATGATATGTTTTGATGGACGGTGATAAGGAGCATCCATCAATAGATTCTTGTCACCAAATGTGATTTGTACATCCACTATCGAGAACCCACCTGGTTTTGGGTTGATCATCCCAGATGAATTAGTTAACTTACGATCTCATATACTTCATGGAAGAATATGATATCAAGTTCATCGATGAATTTCATCACCAAGATTTAAGGCTTGAGGACGGGAAATGAAAGTCATTTCATCATGATTAGCCCAAGGCCCTTTGCATTTTGTCGGCCCCCAAGAAATTCTTCGACGCAGGCACGCCCGAGACCGACCCTGCAGAAGAGATTAGTTCTTTTCTTCACCCCCACAGGGGGGCAAAGAGTTCACCCGAAAGCAATATAGAATGGTGGCATAGAGGCCAAACCATTTCGCTTCAC
Organism: Aegilops longissima; assembly: GCA_021605205.1. NCBI lineage: Eukaryota > Viridiplantae > Streptophyta > Magnoliopsida > Poales > Poaceae > Aegilops > Aegilops longissima. The sequence goes on along the minus strand of JAHIAM010000036.1, from coordinate 59,102 downwards.
ATAAGAGGGGTTAGGTAAGCATATGAATAAGGAGAAATTCTTCGAGGACTATGAACATATTGGTTTGAAGAATAATGCACATATTCATAGCCCTTAGCTCTACCTCTAAAAGAGTTGTTAGCACGATGATAATCATATGAGGACTTTGATCCTTTGAGGAATTTGATCCATGTGAGGAATTTGGTCCGAGGAGGACTTGGATCCATATGAAGAATTTGGTCCATATGAAGAATTTGATCCGGGTTCCTATTCTTCAGGTGGTGTCATGAGGACATTCACCAAGACTTTCAAGGCACTTGGGAACCCAGTTTTCTTCATAGGGGAACCGCTCCTCCGGCTAGTCCAACATATCTAGCAAATACTTCACCATTCTGATTTTTGAAATTTATAGTTTAGTCAAATGACTCATCAGGATGAGGAAATTCATGTGGCCAGAAAGGTAGATGGATCAATGAGGTCCCTTTGCAGAACCCATGAGGTTTTGGGATACCGCCAAAGCCCAAAGAGCTCCATCGAGAGTTTCCTCTCAAAGGCAATACCCTTTCCTAGGGTTCCTTAGGATCTGCTTTTAAGCACATCACAAAGAGTCTGATGCCCTTTGAGGCTTTTGTACATGCTGTATGTACAATTCCTTCACCTGATCGCCAAATACTTGCAATGTCCTCGTGAGGAATTAGTGATAAGAGGCAGGTGGAATTTGTAACAATTGAAGCATTTGAACATTCGGTGAAGAATTAGCATTCACGCTCAATGCACTTTAAGCATGGAGGAACAAATTCTTTTGAGAAGCGCTTGATTTGTTGAGCAAGTAATGAATCGCCCTTCAAGATCCTCATAACTCGCCTTAGCTTCTCAAGATCTTTTTCTTTGAAGAAATTCATAAGAAAGTTTCATGATAAAGAGAGTGTTATGATGACCTTGGGCTGTCGTAGACCGTTTCAAGATTTTCAAAGAGCTTGAGTGCGATCCATTTCTTCACCCAACATATCATCACTCTTATCTAGCATGTTTTGAACCTTTTCAAAAGCCCTTTGTTGTTTTATAGCAATCTTAGCAAGTTTAGAGAGGCTTGAGATCCTCATCGATTCATTTTCACTAGATTCAGAGGAGGTGAAATTGAGTACCTTGGCACCTTTTGCCATGAAGCAATAGGTGGGAGCGAGTCATCATTTTCCTCATCTTTGTCGGCGGAGCGCTTTTTGTTGAAGATGGACTTGCTAACAAGGAGAAGAGCCGACTAGCCACACCAGATTCGGATTCTTCAGACCCCTCTTCCTCATGTTCCTCGATTCAGCTTGAGTCCATTTCCTGCCAATAAATGGAGTTTTTGGAGCCTCTTGTGAGAAGAAGGTTTTGAGGATTTTGATGATGAAGATTTTGATGATTTCTTCTTCTTTGCATCATCGTAATGTAATCCTTGTGTTTCTTCTTCTTCAATTTTTTCCCACGAGGACAATCCTGGATATAGTGACCAGGTTTCTTGCATTTGTGACAAAGTCTTCTTATAGTCACTAGATGAGGAATCACCGCTTTGAGGATTTTCCAAAGAACGCCTTGAAATTTCTTTTCCAAGAGCGTAGCTCCGCCAAATTCTTCAGATCTCCTAGGCTACTACCGAGTCTTCACTCGATTCACAAAGCTTGGCCTTCTAAACGTTTTTCATAGCCGTAACCATAGAGATCTCTTTCAAAAAGTGAACTCGTGAGTATTTAGCCTTCGAGGATAAGGGATCAAGAGACTTGTAGTGCCTGTTTGTATCATCGGCGAGTATCAAATGAGGAATCGTTTATCTTAGTAATTTCTTCACCACCTCATGGTCGGTGATGTCACAAAAGCTTGAAGCTCATTTGAGATGTCGGAGGCGATCGGGTTTGTTGAACATTTTCGTTGTCGAGTCTTTTGAAGCGTTGAAGAGATTCCGAACATCACCGAGAGTCACGCTTGAGTTGAGACCCTTCATTTACTTTGGACGGCCCGTCCGATGAGTTTGGGATTCCAAAGCACTCACTCTTCCATATTGACCTTTGTCAGATGGCTACATATGATATTCTTCGCTGAGAATCGAGTTGCTTGAATCTCTTCACATCAAGATCATTCGAGAAGGTGGACCAGGAAACACCTTTTGTCAAAACATACCAGAGATCGTTGTCAATTGCTTCAAGATGCATTCGCATTTTGTTCTTCCGAGGGTAGTCCGTCCCATCAAGGTAGGACACCCCTGCCGAGACCTTGATCATACCTCATGTCGCATATAACTAAAACTCCGTGGTTAAAACTAAATCACACGTAACAAGGAGTACCTTGCTCGATACCAATTGAAAGTGCTTATATCGACTAGAGGGGGGTGAATAGGCGATTTTTATGAATTCTTCAACGAGGAATTTGCGGTGAGGAAATTCTCTTAGCTAAGAACTACTTGCAGCGGAATAAATACTCGAAGTAAGCATAACAGATTACAAGCATAGTCATCATGATGAAATGAAGACAATCACAGAGTACGTAGCGTAATCACAGGATAACACAAGATGAAGACAAAATGCATCAAGAAATTGAACTGAGGAAATTGAGAAAGTCTTCTACCAAAGTCTTCAAACACGATATGAACAAACACTCAACATGCAAGAACGAGGAAATGAAAGGGTTGAGGAAATGGAACCAATGGGTTGGTGAAGACAATGATTTGGTAGACTAGTTCCAACTCATTGTCCCGCTTGTACGTCCCGTTGGAGCGGCTGAGTATTTAAACTCGAGGACACACAGCCCCGGACACCCAATGCCGAAAGCACGCAGCCTCAGTGACACCAAGTCCTCACCAGTATTCTCCTTGAACTAAGGTCACGAGACCTCGCCCAAACACTCGTGGTAAGTCTTCGAGCGACTTCCAAACCTTCACATACTTGGTCACCGCAATCCACAATTCCTCTTGGATGCTCTAGACCTTGACGCCTAACCGTCTGAAGAAGCATGTCTTCAAAGGTAATAAGCGCCGGATCCACGCAGATCAATTTCTTCAGTGATGCTCAATCACTTTGGGTTTGTTGGGTTTTTGGGTTTTTCCTCACTTGATGATTTTCTCTCAAAGTCCTCGGAGGATGGGTTTTCTCAAATGACAACTGCCAAGTTCTTCTCGAGCAGCCAACCAGCTAGTGGTTGTAGGGGCGGCTATTTATAGCCTAGGGAGCAGCCCCACATGATAAGACATAAATGCCCTTCAATGATATGACCGTTAGGTGGATAAGCTATTTGGGACAGGTGCCAAGAAGCATGAAAGAACGGTCGGAAATTTGAATATCAAATTCCTCGTGGCTATCATGTTCCTCACCGTAGGCAATTCACACTCAAGGGATTCCTAACTCCTCGGGCCAGTATAAATTCTCAAAGAAACTGTAAGAGCTTCGCCTCTCACATCAAGAAATTGACCGAACTGTATGAGATTTCCAAAAGCTTCACTCAAGGAATTGGTAGGTGTAGGATTTTGACTTGAGCATCACATGGAAATTTTTCCTTAGTATTTCCTCGACCCCCTTTAACAGTACGGTGTTTCCTATGACTCAAGAAAGAGAAAATGAAACTACGAAAACAAAAGTCTTCACGCTTCATGTTCCTCAAATGAATACCAAGTCTTCAAGGTCACACCAATTTCTTCACTTTCAAAGTCTTCGAAAGTCTCGTAATATCAAAGTCTTCATTGAAGAACTTCATTTTTAGGGTCGACTTTCAGAATATCAAACTCCTCATAGACTTATAGACCTGTACACTCACAAATGCATTAGTTACTTAACCTATAAGTCTTCAATACACCAAAATCACTAAGGGGCACTAGATGCACTTACACTTTGAAGCACAATATATGAGACTCACTACATGAAGAACAAGGTGCTACTTTTGAAGCACAAGTGTGGAAAAGAGATAGTAACATTGCCCTTTTATTTCTTTTATTTTATTGGGCCTTTTTTTTTCTTTTTGGCCTTTCTTTTTTTGGGCAATGCTCTAATAATGATGATTATCACACTTCTATTGATTACAACATAATAATTACAACTCAAACTAGAACAACATATGACTCTATATGAATGTACTCCCATGTGTATCGGATGGTGCAATGAATCAAGAGTGACATGTATGAAAAATAATGCATGGTGGCTTTGCCACAAATACGATGTCAACTACATGATCATGCAATGGCAATATGACAAAAGTAAAGTATGTCATGATGATGATAAACAGAACGGTGGAAAGTTGCATGGCAATATGACAAAAGTAAAGTATGTCATGATGATGATAAACGGAACGGTGGAAAGTTGCATGGCAAAATATCTCGGAATGGCTATGGAAATGCCATAATAGGTAGGTATGGTGGCTGTTTTGAGGAAGATATAAGGAGGTTTATGTGATAGAGCGTCATATCATGGGGTTTGGATGTTCATGAGGTTTGCACCAAATCTCAAGGTGAGAAAGGCGATGCACGGCATCAAGAGGCTAGCAAAGGCGGAAATGTAAAAGTGCATATAATCCATGGACTCAACATTAGTCAAAAGAACTCATATACTTATTGCAAAAATTTAGAAGTCATCAAAATCAATTACTACGCCAGCATGCTCCTAGGGGATAGATTGGTAGGAAAAGACCATCGCTCATCCCCGGCAGCCACTCATAAGGATGCACAAGCTGTACACTTCATGTTTCAAATTTGTTACACAACTTTAACCATACGTGCATGCTACGGACTTGCAAACTTCAACACAAGCATTTCTCAAATTCACAACTACTCAACTAGCACGACTTTGATATTATCGCCCATATCTCAAAACAATTATCAACATCAAACTTTTCTTAGTATTCAACGACTCAAAAGAAAAAGTTTCACATATCTTGAATACCAAGTATATTAATATTAAGCAAATTACCATGCTATTAACGACTCTCAAAATAATCTAAGTGAAGCAAGAGAGATCAATAGTTTCTTTAAAAAAATCCACCACCGTGCTCTAAAAGATCTAAGTTGAGCACTAGAGAAAAATTATCAAGCTCAAAAGATATAAGTGAAGCACTATGAGCAAAACTATCAAGCTCAAAAGATATAAGTGAAGCACATAGAGTATTATAGCAAATTCCAATTTATGTATGGCTCTCTCAAAAGTGTGTACAGCAAGGATGATTGTGGTAAACTAACAAGCAAATACTCAAATGATACAAGATGCTCCAAGCAAAACACATATCATGTTGGTGAATAAAATATAGCTCCAAGTAAATTACCGATGGAAGTAGACGAAAGAGGGGATCCCTTCCGGGGCATCCCCAAGCTTTGACTTTTGGTGTCCTTGTATTATCTTGGGGTGCCATGGCATCCCCAAGCTTAGGCTCTTGCCACTCGTTGTTCCATAATCCATCAAAAGAATTTACCCAAAACTTGAAAACTTCACAACACAAAACTCAATAGAAATCTCGTGAGTCTGTTAGAGAAAGAAAACAAAAGAATACTTTAAGGTACTGTAATGAACTCATTCTTTATTTATATTGGTGTTAAACCTACTGTATTCCAACTTCTATGGATTATAAAATATTTTACTAGCCATAGATTCATCAAAATAAGCAAACAACACACTAAAAACAGAATCTGTCAAAAACAGAACAGTCTGTAGTAATCTGTAACTAACGCAAACTTATGGAACTCCAAAAAATCTACCAAACATATACGACCTAGACAATTTTTTTATTGATCAGCAGCAATTGGAATCAGTATTTTATCTCGTTCTGGTGATTTTTAGTAATTCAGGCACTGAGCGCAAAGTTTCTGGAAATTACAGCAAGATGAAATAACTATCATCCAAGAAGATCCAATAGGTCTAACTTGGCACAAACACTAATTAAAACATAAAACCACATCTAAACAGAGGCTAGATGGATTATTTATTCCTAAACAATAACAAAAACAAAAAACATAAAGAAAATTCGGTTGCTTCCCAACAAGCGCTATCGCTTAACACCCCTAGCTAGGCATAAAAGCAAGGATAGATCTAGGTATTGCCATCTTTGGTAGGCAATTCTTCAATGAGGCATCTACCTTCTTTAGAATTTTCTTTGTTTCTAGTAATTATCAAATTTTTAGGCAAAAGATCGAAAAATTCATTCATAGCAAATGGTTCCTTAATGATGGCAAAAGATTGGGATGAACACTTATAGATTTAAGATCCGCAGCTTCTTACTAGATGATTCACGCTATTCTTAGGAACATAAATAAGCTTAGTATTTTTAGTAGACGAACTTGGAGTGTTTTTACGGAAGAAAAGCGGTTCCCAAGTTGGTAATGATACCTCAAGTTTATCGATTCTAGAGGAATCTAAATTCATTTTCTCATTAACTATGGGTTCCTTTTCTTTAATATTTTCAAAGTCATTCCTACCTTAGATCCATATTGGGTAATTTGATTGTGGATCTTTTATCAAGATTCTCAATTGATTCAATGGTAGCAACTTTATTCTCAATAATTTCAAGCCTTTGCATAACATGCTCCAAAGTTAACATAGTTCCATTAACCAAAAGAGGTGGTGAGCCAAATAAATCTATTAAAGCATCATAAGAATCAAAAGTATGGCTACCCAAGAAATTCCTCCGTAATGGTATCAAGAATATATCTATACCAAGGATTAACACCTACGTAAAATTACTAAAGAGAACTCAAGTAGATTGCTTCCGGTAGATCTATTTTGAGCATTGCAAATTCTATACCAAGCGCCTTTTAGATTTTCTCCTCCTTTGCTTAAAATTTAGAACTTCATTCTCGGAGATAATGGAAAAGATATGAGACTAGTCATGACGACAAGCAGGCAATCCAACACACGAGCAAACAAAAGGCAAGCGAGAAAAGGCAAACGGGAAAAGAGGAGGAGATTGGGAAAGAGAGGCGAATAAAACGGCAAGGGTGAAGTGGGGAGAGGAAAACGAGAGGCAAATGGCAAATAATGTTATGCGAGAGATAGGAATTGTGATGGGTACTTGGTATGTCTTGACTTGCTTTTATGTGAGCCTCCCCGCAACGGCGCCGAAATTCTTCTTGCTACCTCTTGAGCACTGCATTGGATTTCAAGAGGAGAGGATGATGCAGCAAAGTAGCATAAGTATTTCCTCAGTTTTTGAGAACCAAGGTATCAATCCAAGAGGAGGCCACGACAAGTCCCTCAGATCACGACAAACGATAGCTCCTGGAACCAACACGATTAGGGGTTGTCAATCCCTTCACGGTCACTTACTAGAGTGAGATCTGATAGAGATGGTAAATAATATTTTGGTATTTTTGGTATAGAGATGCAAAGTGAAAAGTAAAAGGCAAAGTAAAAACAAAGCAAGTATTAAAGTGATGGAGATTGATATGATGAGAATAGACCCGGGCGCCATAGGTTTCACTAGTGGCTTATCTCAAGAGCATAAATATTCTATGGTGGGTGAACAAATTACTGTTGAGCAATTGATGAATTGAGCATAGTTATGAGTATATCTAGGTATGATCATGTATATAGGCATCACGTCCAAGACAAGTAGACCAAAACGATTCAAGATCTACTACTATTACTCCACTCATCGACCGCTATCCAGCATGCATCTAGAGTATTAAGTTAATGAAAACAGAGTAACGCCTTTAAGCAAGATGACATGATGTAGAGGAATAAATTAATGCAATATGATAAATACCCCATCTTGTTATCCTCGATGGCAACAATACAACACGTGCCTTGCAACCCTTCTCACATCGGGTAAGGACACCGCAAGATTGAACCCAAAGCTAAGCACTTCTCCCAATGCAAGAACTACCAATCTAGTTGGCCAAACTAAACGGATAATTCAAGAGACTTGCAAAGATAACCAATCATACATAAAAGAGTTCAGAAGAATCAAATATTATTCATAGATAATCTGGATCATAAACCCACAATTCATCGGTCTCAACAAACACACCGCAAAAAGAAGATTACATCGAATATATCTCCACGAGAGAGGGGAGAACATTGTATTGAGATCCAAAAGAGAGAAGAAGCCATCTAGCTACTAGCTATGGACCAAGGTCCTGGTAAACTACTCACACTTCACCGGAGGGGCTATGGTGATGATGTAGAAGCCCTCCTGGTGGATGCCCTCCCAAGCAGAGCTCCTGAACAGGCCCCAAGATGGGATCTCGTGGATACAGTGAAGTTGCGCGGTGGAATTAGGTTTTTGGCCTGCTCGACTGCTTGGGGGCAATGAGGTATATATAGGAGGAAGGAGTACGCTCGGTGGAGCAACAGGGGGCCCACGAGGTAGGGGCGCGCCCTAGGGAGGGCCCCCACCCTCGTGACCGCCTCTTTGTTCCTTGGAGTAGGGTCCAAGTCTCCGGATCACGCTCGTGAGAAAATCACGCTCGAAGGTTTCATTCCGCTTGGACTGCTTTGATATTCTGCTTTCTTCAAACATCAAATAGGCAAAAACATCAATTCTAGGCTGGGCCTTGTTAATAGGTTAGTCCCAAAAATAATATAAAAGTGGAAAATAATGCCCAATATAGTCCAAAATAGTAGATAAAGTAGCATGGAGCAATAAAAAATTATAGATACGTTGGAGACGTATCAATACTGACAGCTTATTTCCTGGGTGACAACAACGTTGCATTGTTCCAACATGCGCGGCCCACCGCTTTTTTCTTCTGCAGGTGAAAGTTCACGGAATGCATGAGCATTTCAGTAGCATTGTTTCAATGTTGGTCAAACTCAATGGCTCCGCCACCACCACCTCCTCCTCCTCTTCCACTCGAGCATCAGTGATCAAGATGGTGATCTCTGCTTCCACGCTTGTCAATAACATTGACGCTCACAGCTTCACCATGATGAACCCACCTAGTATATGTGACAGAGATCCCATACAAGTGTAGATGATTTTGCAAAGTCGACTGGGGTCTTGTAACTGAATTCATACAACTGCTACATGGGCAGAGCACATCTGATTTCGGACCACCGTACTCAGCTTTGATAAAGTTCATGAAGTTTTCAACCCCCTCGACATATGCAGCGGAGAATCTTCGAGCAGAAGTTATCCAAGTCCCGCCCATCCGTTAGACATACAAATTAGTTCTTCTACTAGATATTACAGGAAAACATATATGCTTTTTTTATGAAGTCCAAAAAAAATACCTAGGTCGATGTCTAAAGCTATGGCAAGATATTTGGACGAGTAGATCTAAGTAACGAAATATATGTAAAGCTAATTCGCAAACAGATTTGAGTGCCAAATTATGGCAGGCTGTTTCAGAGTCAATGAGGCCGAGCACACAGCCATCAAACTATCAAGGCCATCGCAGCAACAAAGATCGAGTATAAAACGGTGTAGAGCTATTTCACCTAACAGATTGGCTACTAGACCATGGCAATCTACGCCACAATAAATATATGGAAGGATATTTTAGCAACTAATCGGCCTTGGCATGCCATCTCAGCCAAGCGATTGAGTGCGAATAGGGCAAGGAAGCTTCTAGCAGCGAGCATATTGAGAGTAAACTACTTCGCAAACAGGAGATTAATGCCTATCAACTAACATTCAGCGCCACACCGACATGAACGGGCCTCGCCTAGAATGCGCGTACCGTGGAGAAGCTGACCGCGACGCCTCCGCACAAACGCCACCGGCGGCGGCGCGCTGACCGCCGCAGGCGCCTCCACAAGAACGTAGCGAGGTGGCGGCGCTGCTAGAGGACGGCAGCCTACGAGCGCATCATGGGAGCAAGAGGATCGCTGAATCAAGGGTGCCGGGCATCGGCGCCGGGGAGGGCGGCTTTATGAGCGAATGGAGTGGAGGGGGACAGGAGGGAGGGGATTTGGGGAATATTATTGGCTAGTTGGTCAAGGGCGGTTGAATCGGATTTGGGGAAATTTTTGGGTGTGGGGAGGATTTTCATGGTGGGCGGGGAGTTTGGCGATGGTCGGTTTCTCCAAGTGCAGTCCCACGTGTGTTGAAGAGGCAAGCCGCTGCTCGCTTGCGTGAGCCGTGTGCAGGACTGAACGTGTGGGGCAATGCACCACGACAGAGTGCTGTGAGTGTACCGCTTTTTCCTTTTAAACTAGGTGCTTCACTTCTAAAAAATTGTTGCTTCGCGATCCATCGATACTACTACTAGTAATCCGTAATCCCGACTAAAACAGCACGGTTGGGTCTTTTCCAGCGATATGCCGGGAGGTTGGCTTAGTTGGGTTTTTAGGACGAGTAATGCTACACCTACGTAATCCCAGCTTACGTAATTAACGAATGTGAAACGTGTGAGCTGTTGATTGTAGATTGGGAGGGGAGGCCTCCACCATGAAAATCGTGGGAGGAGAGAGAGGTGATTTACGTTAACCCTTTCGTAGGTTCCAGAGATGTAGAAAGATGTGAAATGCGTGAATGTGTAGTGGACGTACTATTGGAGTGCCTAAGATAATTTGTGTATGTATAGACCCTATGTGTTTATTATATCAGATGTTAGATTTGTCTCGGTTCAATAAAAGCAGAGCTGGTGATGATGGTGTGCCTATCATCCCGCAATATAGGTTGTCCGATCTATATCTAACGGATAGGAAGGAAACTATGACAATTTACCCGCATCTCTCCACATTTGCAGATAAGGCTTTCCTCGTTCATCCTTTTCTCCCACAAGATCTTGATCTTCCGCAACGCACGGCATCTTGCTAGTACTCCTACAATATGTATATTATTGTGAAAGTTCATATACACCGGCCGAGATTAATGCAAACACGGCAGATTTTCATTACATTTTGAACTTTTATAGGACAAAAAAATAAAAGAAATCCGACCCTAAACCTATTCTACGGCGGCAACCGACGTCCTCCATCTGTGATCTCCATGTACGGGGGCAGGGTTCAAGACACATGAAGTGAAGGTGTGGTCTCCAGCAAGGAAAAGTAGAACACGGGAGACGGACTGGCCAGTTGGCACACCATGCCCTGCCGCCTCCCATGCCCTACTCATCCTCGGAGGAGTCCCCGACCTCGGCGGTGCCGGACGTTGGACGACGGCAAGTAGGACGCGGGGCTGATGGTGCTCCCGCCGTCGGGCCACCAGCGTGCCTACCGCCAGCGGCGACTTGAGCGAGGGCGGCGACTTTGCTCCATCCCCGAAGACAAGCTCTCCCGCAGAGCGTTCGCTATGCGGTCATGGCGGATGTGGTTCTGTAGGAGGACGGCGCGCTATGGTGGAGGTTAGCTGGGCGCTGCCGCTTAAGTAGCACATTCCGTGAGGCCAAGCGCCCCGGTGTCATTATGTCGCCGGAGTTGGTTCCTCGGGCACCGAGCCTCTTAACGACGGCATACGACGGACGGCATGAATGCGGCAGCATGGCGCCGGCTGGGAACGCACCGCGCGACGCCGAGGGACGATGGTTTTTTGTGCTGTGGTAGTCAGCCCATGTGGCAACGTTGGAGATGCCTTTGCTCACATGCGATTGACGATGTCATTGAAAAAGCAAGACGACCCGGCATGGTCTCAGTCCAGAGGATGCAGTTGGTCGCGCTACACCACTCGCTGGACGCGGTCGCGGGCGCCTGCATCCTCGACGAGCCGTGTTGGGGTGTGTTGGATTGTGGCCAAAGTGCACCTTACTAAAATTTTGGTCATGACCCAAAGATTGGTCTTTGTTTGGATGGTTGCCATTTTTTGGCATGCCAATGAACTCTAGCCAACTCTAGTTCATTTTTCTTGCCAATGTCGGCCAAATCATGGGCAACCAATACCTCAACCAAAATTTTGGTCATGACCCAAAGATTGGTCTTTGTTTGGATGGTTGCCATTTCTTTGGCATGCCAATGAACTCTAGCCAACTCTAGTTCATTTTTCTTGCCAATGTCGCCAAATCATGGGCAACCAATAGCTCAACCAAAATTTTGGCTACCCAATGCTTTGATGGGGCAACCTTGGGCACGAACCAAACATACCGCTGGTCGTACACAACACTAATGCCACCCTCGCACAATCGAAACCGACCGAGTCTAGCGACGATATGAGCATGTCGCTCACCGGTCGCCGTGTCTGAGGGCGGTGCCGAGCTGCGCCTCGTTGTTGGCCCCAACGACCCACATGAACGGTTGTCGGTGGCGAGGAGGTCGTGGGCCAGCTCCTCCATTGGACTAGTTCATGCCACGTCCGTCCGACGGGTGTGCCCCACATGTCGGTTTCCCTGTTTTCCGCCATATTCGAAGGCCGTTGCACAAGGTCGCATTAGGGCCTTTCACTATGTAGGCCAAGCGAGACAACTTATTGTTTATTTGAGCCGCTCAAGTATAATCATGTATGCTTGCTTATTTCTCATTCCTCTCCAACCCTCTTCTCCATCCATCATGTCACCTCCAATGAGTCCATCCTCCCGCATGCCTCGCTTGAACATTCCGCCGAGTATCATTCGTTGTACCCACCCTAGGCCTCTTTCAATAGATCTCCGGACCCCGAGATGAAATCGAGAGGGAACGAGTGGGGGCACGTGATACCTAAGGAGGATTCAAAATTTTGAACCGGTGATCATAGCATCCGCAAATCATATATAAAGGGTATTCAATGTTCTTTCGTTTTTGGACGTACAATATACTCCCTCCTATCCTTTCTAGTTTACATATAAGTTTTATGTGTAGTCAAAGTATCTCTACTTTGATCAAAAAGGTATCAACATTCAACAACACCCAATCAATATTGTTAGATTCGTACATACCCTAGATTTGTACTCTAGATGGTTTCCAATTTGACTATAGACAAGATTAATAGTACACGAGATGTATAATGTGAAAATTATATCATTGGAAACTACTTTCACATAGGAATTTGACCGTATGCTTTGTGTAAGTTGCATGTCATATATTATTACTCTAACATTTGGTCAAAGTTAGCCTCGAAAAACACATTAGACCTCAGATGCTTTGTGTAAGTTGCATGTCATATATTATTACTCTAGCATTTGTGTAAGTTGCATGTCATATATTATTACCCTAACATTTGATCAAAGTAGTATAGTGGAAGTGGATCCTCTAACGTAGGTATCCCTGCCTTACCCTCCCTTTCGGTCACTTACTGGCGGACCCCATGCTTGCTACGCCCCGCATGTCAGTTACTCAATGGGTTTGGCCACGTCAGGGGATCCTCATCCGTAGTATAATCCTCTGCTTTTTATTTACAACGATAAAACGGAGGGAGTGGTGGTATAATAAATGCCGCGGGGGGGGAAGGGGGAGGGACGTCGGTTTGCTCTCAACTACGGTCCCACAAGCGAGCGAAAACGCAAGACGGCGCTGCCCATTCGGTGAGCGACGTGAGGGTCCAGCGCGTCGCGCCGCAACGCTGAACGCGACGAGCGATGTACAGTCAAAACCGATTGACCGTCGTCACCGAACCACTATTCAAACTAGAACCTTTGCTGCTCGGACTACACCAGCCACCGCCCTAAAACCACACCAAATCTCCAGCCCATTCCCCACCTTTCGATCCCCTAGCCCGCATCAAGCGCCCCTAGTTCGCCGGAAAGCCATGGTGCGCCAGAAGATCACTTACTACAAGATGTCGACGGAGCGCCAGGCAGAAATCGCGGGCGGCGGTCGGTGCCACAGACCGCTCCTGCTCGCTGGCGGCAGGCCAATCCCGAAGTTTTCTCGGAGCCAAGCTACGAGGAGGAGGAAGCCGATCCAATGTTCATGGCGGAGGTCGCGCGCGCAGAAGGCCCCGATGGGTATGAGACGATGGACGCCGACTTCGCGTCTGCGCCCCGAGTCCTCCATGGTGCAAAGCGGACCAGCGGTTCAACATGGCGATACTAAAGGAGGACCGGGAAGCGAGGCTCAACTCGACGCGAACCGCGCGCATGCCTCTCGCCATTGAGGCTCTCCCCGCAGCGGAACCAGATGTCGTGGATGTGAACCGGTGGCGGAGGCTCAACTTAGGTGGAGCGCCGCGATGCCGCTGCCATCGAGGCCTCCTACAGCGGAACCGGACGCCCCGGACTTGAACCGGTGGTAGAGACTCGACTCGACGCAGAAAGCGCAGATGCCGCCTCATCGATGCCCTCCTCGCAGGCGGAACCGACGCCCCGGACTTGAACCGGTGGCGGAGGATCGACTCGACACGGAGCGCGCATGCCGCTGCTATCAAGGCCTCCTGCAGCGGAACCGGACGTTGATGTCTACTACACAACCTTCTTCTTGTAGACGTTGTTGGGCCCGCAAGTGCACAGGTTTGTAGGACAGAGCAAAATTCCTCAAGTGGATGACCTAAGGTTTATCAATCCGGGAGGCATAGGATGAAGATGGTCTCTCTCAAGCAACCCTGCAACCAAATAACAAAGAGTCTCTTGTGTCCCCAACACACCCAATACAATGGTAAATTGTATAGGTGCACTAGTTCGCGAAGAGATGGTGATACAAGTGCAATATGGATGGTAGATATAGGTATTTGTAATCTGAAAATATAAAACAGCAAGGTAACTAAGGATAAAAGTGAGCGAAACGGTATTGCAATGATAGGAAACAAGGCCTAGGGTTCATACTTTCACTAGTGCAAGTTCTCTCAACAATAATAACATAGATAGATCATATAACAAGCCCTCAACATGCAACAAAGAGTCACTCCAAGACACTAATAGCGGAGAACAAACGAGAGATTATGGTCGGCACGAAACCACCACAAAGTTATTCTTTCGGATCAATCTATAAAAGAGTTTGTACTAGAATAACACCTTAAGATACAAATCAACCAAACCCTAATGTCACCTAGATACTCCATTGTCACCTCACGTATCCGTGGGCATGATTATACGATATGCATCACACAATCTCAGATTCATCCAACCAACATAAAAGTACTTCAAAGAGTGCCCCAAAGTTTCTACCGGAGAGTCAAGAACGTGCCAACCCCTATGCATAGGTTCCCAATGTCACGAAACCCGCAAGTTGATCACCAAGACATACATCAAGTGTTCTCATAAAATACTCAATCCGATAAGATAACTTCAAAGGGGAAACTCAATTCATCACAAGAGAGTAGAGGGGGAGAAACATCATAAGATCCAACTACAATAGCAAAGCTCGATACATCAAGATCGTGCCATAGAGGAACACGAGAGAGAACACGAGAGAGAGAGAGAAATCAAACACATAGCTACGGTACATACCCTCAGCCCGAGGGTGAACTACTCCTCCTCGTCATGGATAGCGCCAGATGATGAAGATGGCCACGGAGATGGATCCCTCCCAGCAGGTACCGTAAAGGGCCCCATTGGTTTTTGGTGGTTCGGAGGCTTGCGGCGGAACTCCCGATCTATCTTCTGTTCGGAAGTTTTAGGGCACGAGGTATATATGGATGAAAGGAGTACGCTTGGAGCTACGGGGCCCCACGAGGCAGGGGGCGCGCCTGTGGGTGGGCGCGCCCACCCTCGTGAGCACGCCCCGTATCTTCCGACGTGAGTCCAAGTCCATCGTGGGTTTCTTCCAAAATAACTTCTCCAGTTGATTTAGTTCCGCTTTGACTCCGCTTGATATTCCTTTCCTCAAACACCGAAATAGGCATAAAACAACAAATCTGGGCCTCCTCCGTTAATAGGTTAGTCCCAAAATAATATAAAAGTGGATAATAAAGCCCAATATTGCCTAAAACAGTAGATAAAGTAGCATGGAGCAATAAACAATTATAGATACGTTGAGACGATCAAGCTTCCCCAAGCTTAATTCATGCTCGCCCTCGAGTAGGTAAATGATAAATTTTTTTTGATGCGGACTCATAATTTCAATGTAATTCTTCTTACTTGTGATATGAATATTCAGATCCAAAGATTCAAGACAAAAGTTCATATTGACATAAAAATAATAATACTTCAAGCATACTAATCAAAGTAATCATGTCTTCTCAAAATAGCATGGAAAAGAAAGTTCATCCCTACAAAATCATATAGTTAGTCTATGCTTCATTTTCACACACAAAGATGTTCCCAACTTCTATACCCCGATGACAAGCCAAGCAATTGTTTCATACTTAAATAATCTCAAACTTTTTCAACCTTCACGCAATACATGAGCGTGAGCCATGGATATAGCACTATGGGTGGAATAGAATATGATGATGGGGATTGTGTGAGAAGACAAAAAGGAGAAAGTCTCACATTGACGAGGCTAATCAAAGGGCTATGGAGATGCCCATCAATTGATGTCAACATGAGGAGTAGGGATTGCCATGCAACGGATGCACTAGAGCTATGAATGCTCAACAAAAGAAAACTAGTGGGTGTGCATCCAACTTGCTTGCTCATGAAGACCTAGGGCATTTGAGGAAGCCCATCGAGGAATATACAAGCCAAGTTCTATAATGAAAAATTCCCACTAGTATAAAAGACAACTTATGAGACTCACTATATGAAAAACATGGTGCTACTTTGAAGCATAATATATGAGACTCACTACATGAAGAATAAGGTGCTACTTTGAAGCACAATATATGAGACTCACTACATGAAGAACAAGGTGCTACTTTGAAGCACAAGTGTGGAAAAGAGATAGTAGCATTGCCCCCTTTTTTGGGCCTTTTTTTTCTTTGGCCTTTCTTTTTTTGGGGACAATGCTCTATTGAATGATGATCGTCACACTTCTATTGATTACAACATAAGAATTACAACTCGAAACTAGAACATGGTATGACTCTATATGAATGCCTCCGACGGTGTACCGGGATGGTGCAATGAATCAAGAGTGACATGTATGAGAAATAATGCATGGTGGCTTTGCCACAAATACGATGTCAACTACATAATAATGCAATGGCAATATGGCAAAAGTAAAGTATGTCATGATGATGATGAACGGAACGGTGGAAAGTTGCATGGCAATA
The DNA here is from genome assembly GCA_021605205.1 of Aegilops longissima. Taxonomy (NCBI): domain Eukaryota; kingdom Viridiplantae; phylum Streptophyta; class Magnoliopsida; order Poales; family Poaceae; genus Aegilops; species Aegilops longissima. The sequence goes on along the minus strand of JAHIAM010000036.1, from coordinate 42,236 downwards.
TATCTCGGAATGGCTATGGAAATGCCATAATAGGTAGGTATGGTGGCTGTTTTGAGGAAGATATAAGGAGGTTTATGTGAAAGAGCGATCATATCAAGGGTTTGGATGCACCGCAAGTTTGCACCAACTCTCGAGGTGAGAAAGGGCAATGCACGTATCAAGAGGCTAGCAAAGGCGAAATGTAAAAGTGTGTATAATCCATGGACTCAACATTAGTCAAAAGAACTCATATACTTATTGCAAAAATTTAGAAGTCATCAAAAATCAAGTACTACGCGATGCTCCTAGGGGATAGATTGGTAGGAAAAGACCATCGTCATTCCCCCACCGCCACTCATAAGGATGCAAGCCGTGTACACTTCATGTTTCAAATTTGTTACACAACTTTAACCATACGTGCATGCTACGGACTTGCAAACTTCAACACAAGTATTCTTTAAATTCATAATCACCCAACTAGCATGACTTTAATATTACTACCTCCATATCTCAAAACAATCATCAAGCATCAAACTTCTTAGTATTCAACACACTCATAAGAATTCTTACAAATCTTGTATGCTTAGCATATTAGGATTATTTAAGCAAATTACCATGCTATTTAAGACTCACAAAATAAGATAAGTGAAGCATGAGAGTTCCTCTATTTCTTCAAAATAAAACTATCACCATGCTCTAAAAGATATAAGTGAAGTACTAGAGCAAATGACAAACTATCTGAAAGATATAAGTGAAGATCAATGAGTAGTCGGATAATTATGCAACTATGAGAAGACTCTCTAACTTTTAAGAATTTCAGATCTTGGTACTTTATTCAAACAGCAAGCAAAGCAAAATAAAACTACATCGCAAGGATAGCACAACTCATGTGAAGAAGCAAAACTTAGGCTCAACCGATACTAACCGATAGTTGTTGAAGAAGAAAGGTGGATGCCAACTGGCATCCCCAAGCTTAGATGCTTGAGACTTCTTGAATATTATCTTGGGGTGCCTTGGGCATCCCCAAGCTTGAACTTTGTGTCTCCTTAATTCCTCTCATATCATGGTTTCTCTTTTATCAAAAGCTTCATTCACAACAAACTCAACAAGAACTCGTGAGATAGGTTAGTATAAACCAATGCAAAACCTTGTCATTTTCTACTGTAACAAATCACTAAAATTATTATTCAACATTGCATACTAAATGCCTCTGCATATTTAATACTCCTATCATCAAATAGAATCATTAAACAAGCAAACATATGCAAACATAACAGCAATCTGCCAAAACAGTATAGTCTGTAAAGAATGCAAGAGTATCAATACTTACCTAACTCCAAAAACTATGAACTAAAATTCCCACTTTAATAAATTTATCATAGCTCAATATGCAAAAAGATTCAACATTATATCATTCTCTGACTTTTCTATGGAATTTTGAAACAGCGGTAAACTTTCTGTTTTCAGACAGCAACATGCATACTAGCAAAATAAGCATGGCAAAGGCTATCCTTGACTTTTTTTATTGAAACTAAAGAAGCAAAACATTATTATAACTAACAGAAAGCAAAAAGTAACAAAATAAAATGACGCTCCAAGCAAAACACATATCATGTGGTGAATAAAAATATAGCTCCAAGTAAAGTTACCGATGAACGAAGATTTAAAGAGGGGATGCCTTCCGGGCATCCCCAAGCTTAGGCTCTTGGTTGTCCTTGAATATTACCTTGGGGTGCCTTGGGAATCCCAAGCTTAGGCTCTTGACACTCCTTATTCCATAGTCCATCGAATCTTTACCCAAAACTTGAAAACTTCACAACACAAAACTTAACAGAAAACTCAGAAGTCTGCTAGCTTAAAGAAAATGAAACACCACTTCAAGGTACTGTAATGAACTCATTCTTTATTTATATTGGTGTTAAACCTATTGTATTCCAACTTCTATGGTTTATAAACTATTTTACTAGCCATAGATTCATCAAAATAAGCAAGCAACACACGAAAAACAGAATCTGTCAAAACAGAACAGTCTGTAGTAATCTGTAACTAACGCAAACTTCCGGAACTCCAAAAATTCTAAGATAAATTGGTGGACCTGAGGAATTTTTCTAGTAATCATCTGCAAAAATAATCAACTAAATAGCACTCTCCAGTAAAAAGTTAAAGCTAATCTCGTGAGCTTAAAGTTTCTGTTTTTACAGCATGATCATAAGACTTCACCCAAGTCTTCCCAAAGGTTCTACTTGGGACAAACACTAATTAAAACATAAAACCACATCTAAACAGAGGCTAGATTAATTATTTATTACTAAACAGAACCAAAAAGCAAGAAACTAAAATAAAATTGGGTTGCCTCCCAACAAGCGCTATCGTTTAACGCCCCTAGCTAGGCATTATGATTTCAATGATGCTCACATAAAAGATAAGAATTGAAACATAAAGAGAGCATCATGAAGAATATGACTAGCACATTTAAGTCTACCCCACTTCCTATGAATAGGGATTTTGTGAGCGAACAACTTATGGGAACAATAATCAACTTGCATAGGAAGGTAAAACAAGCATAACTTCAAAACTTTAAGCACATAGAGAGGAAACTTGATATTATTGCAATTCCTACAAGCATATATTCCTCCCTCATAATAATTTTCAGTAACATCATGAATGAATTCAACAATATAACCAGCACCTAAAGCATTATTTTCATGATCTACTAGCATAGAAATTTTATTACTCTCCACATAAGAAAAATTCTTCTCATGAATAATAGTGGAGCAAACTCAACAAAATAACTATCATATGATTGAAAATTAAGATCAAGATGACAAGTTTCATGGTTATCATTATTATTTAAAGCATACGTGTCATCACAATAATCATCATAGATAGGAGGCATGCTTTCATCATAGTAAATTTGCTTTGTGACGCCTGATTCAATCAGACACTAATCATACACTCAAACGGTAACGATCAAGATCGTGGACTCACGGAAGATATCACAACACAACTCTAAAATAAAATAAGTCATACAAGCATCAAAATACAAGCCAGGGCCTCGAGGGCTCGAATACAAGTGCTCGATCATAGACGAAGTCAGCGGAAGCAACAATATCTGAATACGTATATAAGTTAAACAAGTTGCCATAAGATGGCTAGCACAAACTCGATACAGATCGAAGACGCGCAGGCCTCCTGCTCGATCCTCCTAACTACTCCTGGTCGCCGCCGCGGGCTGCACGTGATTAGTAGGCACCTCCAACGTAGTAGGAGTCATCATCGACGGTGGCGCTTGGCTCCTGGGCTCCATCGTCTGGTCGCAGCAATCGAGTAAAGAAAAGGGGAAAAAGGGGAACAAGGCAACCGTGAGAACTCATCCAAAGTACTCGCAAGCAAGGAGCTACACTACATATGCATGGGTATATGTGTAAAGGGCCATATCAAGGACCGAATCGCAGAATGCCGTAATAAGAGGGGATATCTAATCCTATCAAGACTACGCTTCGCAGCCTCCGCCTTGCAACATGTAGAAGAGAGTAGATCAAGTCCTCCACGTAGCATCGCATAGCATAATCCTACTCCGCGATCCTCCTCGTAACCCCGATAGAGAGCGCACCACCGGTTGTATCTCGCACTTGGAAGGGTGTGTTTTATTAAGTATCCGGTTCTAGTTGTCATAAGGTCAAGGTACAACCCAAGTCGCCCTTTTATCAAGATCACGGCTATTCAATAGATTAACTTCCGCAGGGTGCACCACATAACCCAACACGCTTGATCCCATTTGGCCGACACACTTTTCGGGTCATGCCCGCCGCTGAAGATCAACATGTCGCAGCCCCACCTAGGCATAACAGAGGTCAGCACGCCGGTTCAAACCTAAGCTTGCACAGGGTCCGGGCCCATCGCCTTAGCACACCAAGACGCTATGCGACGCTGCCGGAAGCAGACTTCAGCCTAGTGGCTGCTCAAATTCAATCCGCACGCGCCGCCGCCGCCGACGCCACGAAATGCTTCGCTGATACCACGACGCCGAGTGCCCATAATCGCTCCTGCCAGAGTTGGTTAGTGCATATAGGCCAAGAGCTGCACTCGATCAAATACCAAGATCTCGTTGCTGCAGTTAAGTATCCGCGAATGCCGTAACAGGCCAGCCCACCTCTCCTAGGCGATCTCAACCTGCCTGTCGCTTCCGCCATTAAAGTAACAATGGGGCTCACGGAACCTGTGCCCACCTCTCACCGGGATGGAGCCACCGTCCTTTCAAATTCCATCTCCTAACAAAGATCACTGTAATGTAACAAAGGTAAAGTATATAGATATGACCGTGATCACTTCCCAAGTGATCACAGCCCGATAGTATAGCACAAAGACGGACAAGAATGTAGGGCCACCGATGGAATACTAGCATCCTAGACTAAGCAGAGGATAAAGGTAAAGGTAACAACAGAGTAGCAAGGACAAAGCATGCAAAGATAGGATTAACAGAAGCAAAGAATATGCTACACTACTCTAATGCAAGCAAAGATAGAGAAGAATAGGCGATATCCGGTGATCAAGGGGGCTTGCCTGGTTGCTCGCAAGAGAGAGGGGTCGCCAACACCGTAGTCGACTTGGTAGCAAAAGGCCGGCCTCTGTGTTCAGCGGAAGAAGAGGGGAAGAAACAATGAATACATGCAAACAGATGCATGGCGATGCATGACAAAGCAAAGCGTGATGCTAGGGCGTGTTCTAACGCTGTATGAGGTGATACCGTGAAGGGGGGAAACATCCGAAAGTATCCTCGTGTGTCGCGCTTTTCGAACGATGAACTAAAGGTGAAATGTTGCAGGTTTGCTATGCTAGGAAGGTGTGGCGGTCGAACGGGCTGCGATCCAGATTCGCCTCGCTGCTCGAAGCAACTTTCATGTTGAAAATAATTTAATCCGAAATACGGATTAAAAGATATTATTTTCAAAGATTTTATTAATTTATGGAATTTATTAATTATTTAATTTAATTGAATTGATTTATGACATCAAGATGATGTCATGTTGATGTCAAGCAAATCAACAAAGGGTTGACTCGTCAAACCGACGCGTAGGTCCCGTGATGTCATTTCTATTAACTAATTAACTAAATTAATTAGTTCAACTAACATATTAGTTAGGTTAGTTAACTAATTATGTTAATTAAACAAAGTTAATTAAGTTAATTAATTAATTAAATTTATATTCATTATTTTTATTTTTATTTCTCCTTTTTTAATCGCTCTGTGGCTGGGCCCACATGTCTGTGGCCCGAGGGGCCATAGCGGTTCAAGCGGTAGCGGTGCGAGCGACCTGAAGCGAAGCGCCGCTCGCAGGCGTGACGAGGCTGTGGAGGTCGGGCGGTCACCGGGGGGACGCCAAGTGAGAGCAGCAGGCGGCGCCGAGTGGGCCGCGGCCGAGGGGAGTGGTCAGGCTGGGAAGAAGGCGCTGGGAGGTCGACGCGCTGGTCGAGCGGGCGCGGCCGAGGCCGTAGGCGTAGGGCGGGCGTAGGCGCGCAAGACGCTGCTGCAAAGTGGTGAGGCGCGAGCGCCTGGGTTGGCCGGGTGCGGCTGTCCGCAGGCGATGTCAGGTGGCGGAGCCGAGCGCGGGGAGAGGGCGCGATCACGGCATAGAGAGGAGGAAGGGGGAGCTCATAGAGGAGGAATAGGGCACGGGCAGTGGGCTCGGGGAAACTCGGGGTGGTCGACGGGGACGATGCCGCAGAGCGGGAGGCAGGCAGGCAGGGAGGGGGACGGGGACGACGGCGTTGACGGAGAGGGGCGACGTGGCTTGTTGGAGCCGGCGAGGGAGAGGCGCGGAGGCAGCGACGAGGCCCGGCGACAACAGGGCGGCGACGTTAGGTACTCCCTGCCCGATCCAAATGCGTGGGAGTCAAGGCCAAAGCGGAGGTCCAGGCACGGATGCGGCGAAGTTGTGGCTGGGTGGCGATGGGCGCCGAGGGCTATGGTGGTCTAGCGGCGGCGTGGGTGGTTCTGTTCCCATCTCGATCCAGATCGGGATCGAGAGGGGGAGACGAGGGAGTGAGAGGGGAGACGAGTGGGGAAGTGGGGTCGGGATGGGGTTAGGGTTAGCGGGCGTGGCTTATAGGCCAAAGTGGTGTAAGGGGAGGGCCGCCTGCTCGAATTCGGCGGAGGCCAGCTGGGCCACTTGGCCCAGCCGGGGCTTTGTTTTTTTTGTTAGCTTAGTTTTTCTTTTGTATTTTCTTTTCTTTTATTTATTTACTTTTCTGTTTTAAGTCATTTTAAATTATTTAGGCTTTTATAAAATGAGTTTACTACACCATATTTATCTATGTAATATTTAGTACAGCCCTAACATTTTTATTTTAATGTTTGAAAACTTTTATTATTTACCAAACTTTGAATTTGGATTTTGGACCGTTTTGATCTAACAATAGATTAGCAGCAAAGAACTATGTTGACGAGGCACCATTAGCGTGATCACCGTAGCTTAATTATCTCAAGCGCCACAATTCTCCTCCACTACAAGAAATCTCATCCCGAGATTTAGGAGCGGGAGTAAGGGGAAGGAATTGGTTACGAAATTCTAACGGGTCTTCTTGTTGGTTGCTCTTCTCAAGAAGTTAACCTTTCGCTGATATCTTCATTTCTCTCGCCCGGTCATCATGATGAAGTAGGCATCCTTGCTTCGGGAACTCCATCGCACTTATGAAAGGATAAGGTTGTATTCCGTAAGAACGGTCGCCATAAAGTTGTTGCTTATCCGGTAGATAACATCGGGAAGGTGGCGGAAAGTAACTCTCAATTTGAAACTTAAGACATTATCGAGAGCAAAGTAAGAAGGTGCAAATAGGAGTTCCAAGTGCATAGGCAATCGCTCGTCATCAAACGACCAGAAAGGGATTCGAGCAATGGAATAAGTATTGCGCCGATACCGTAATAGATCACAAGGTAGGTGGCTCGTGAATTACATATGAAGTCAAGCGCGAGGAATATCTTTGGCAACATGGTTTACAGGAGAGTCAGGTTTCGATCCTGTGGAACTGTGGGTTATGGGCCCACCATGTGGGTTAAAAGTAGGAAGGGTGGTGACATCTTGCACGATTATGTAAGCAAGGCATGCCGGAGGATAGCCTGCCAGTTATATCGGCAACAACATCGGTACCAAGGGTGAGGGATGAAGAGAACCATTCTCCTGCTCGTTGAACGAGGCGGACCAATATGCAAAGTTTTCATCCATCGGTGGTTACCAAAATGTCATCAACTATAGTAACAGGGTCTTGCTGACAGAATTGTACACCGAGGTGTTTACATAAGCAGAAGAATACTACTGCTTATATAATATAGATCACAAGTAGGGTTAAGCAATCCAATGGAAAGGAAAGGTGATTACCAGATTTAATCGTAACAATGGAAAGAAAATGTGTTAAACACATAATTCAGGGGCATATCCTTCCCAAGGACAAGCAGAGCATGATATCCACGGCAGGATATGAAGTAGATAACCCTTCAGGAAAGGGGAGAGAAATCTCATGACATTACCCATACAATGGTGTTTGGGTAATTTCAACAAGAAATATTTAGCATGGTGCTTCAAATGTTCTTATTGAGAATTGAGTACCACGCATATGCTTCGAGATAGCATTGACATGTTCTTAAGGCAAAGGTTAGACTTTGGATACACAAGGATCCATCAGGATAACTTATTAAACAAGGCATTCAAGTTCCTCATGGAAAATTGGTTGACCTTGTTAAAAAAAAGAAACTATAACAATAGGCCCTTCGGCCAGGTGTGCTAGGCATGACATCACCTGACCGAGTCATATAAAGACCGATGTTATAACTCTTGGAAATATGTTCCAACCATCATATCTGACCGAGGTTCAGATCCGATTGGTGTCAGGATACCTCCGACTTAGTATGCCTGAGAAGAAAAGGTGCAACACAATTGACGAGATGACAATGTAAGATTCTCGGGAAATGAACTATGAAGTGATTTCCGCTAACAAGAGTTCATCATTAACCCAACGAGGACAAGGAGGTGTCTCGTGAACTCGACGGCAATTCATCGAGATTTCCAAAAGATGGATTTCCACAATTATGAATAAGGAGATAACATTTGTCGATCAAATGATATAAGGAAGTATGCTCGAGGAAAACATACACAATTAAACGCTGGTTGAAAGGTGCGCACAAAATATGGTAGGGTTGCACGACCAATGTCGAATGGTGATTCAATAAGCCATAGTCGAGAATGAAACTATAGACCAATAACTTCAAAGCAAGAGGGTTGCTCAAGTTTAGAATTTACACATCACGCACCATTTGTCGGATTCCGTTAGAAACATCAGGGACCAAGAAAAGAATGGTGATGTTAATAAGTATCACTGGTATCAAGAATTCTTAAGGGTGGTGAATTTCACAACATTGAGGACATAAGAGATGTTAATGTTCCAAGGTAAAGAAGAACTATTATCGGATAGCAAGGAACTCAAGGTATAACACAAAACACGAACAAGTTTGTGTTGGAGGAAGGAATAAAGTGGTTGATGATAACACAAATCATCGAGGCAAGGATGGTATTTCATCATGAACTGATTGATATCCCGGAAGAGCTCATAAGGTTGATGATGATCACGACACATTTGTCGAGATGTTACACGAAGATGTAATCGATCGACAATGACATCAAGTCAAACGAATGATGAAGTGAAAGGTTATTGAACCACGGTTAGGACACAAACTCGAAATCAAGTTTGTTGTTCAAGGAGAAATGATATGACGACAAAAATCGACGCAAGCTTAGTTCATCATTGAAAGTTGTGCTCCGAATAAGGACCGTAGCACGCTTAAAAAAATTGTATGATGATGATATAGCTGATCGGCTAGGAATGACTTAAAGGATTATTATACTCGTAAGCAACGAAAATTACTTAGAGTTATTGAATCGGAGTGCGAAATAGATTCACTTATCGGTGTTCTCGAGTGAATAACTCAGAACCTGGGGGAATCTGAAATCAGTGAGAAGCAATACTAGATGAAGACTCGCAGGAAGCAACACAGTTTTCGAGATACCAGAGGGTAATACTCGAGGAAGATCAAAATAAAGGTTGTGGAGATGTATCGATCAACAAAGACAAGTGCTTTAACTTGTCGAAATGGAATCAAGGAGAAAATATGGTCGGAACCACGATTGCAAAGGATCAATACACAGATACCAGACGATATCATATCAAGGAAATAGTTATTATTGCCAGAAGCTTCTATGATAGGATCTACATCGTGTCCATGGGCATGAACACAAAGGTTCAAGGTCGACTCCCACTTCATCAATGCATAACCTTCCATTCACCTCTCGTATTTCAAAAATGACATTAGTTGTTGAAAGTTTTACCTGGTGCAATACCAGATAAGTATGACCCGTGGAATCTTTCGGGTTCACACGGATTAGGGAACGCGTAGGTTCAACCCTTCAGGGCATCTTACGAACATATACCACAAACTTCATAGTAAACATCATCAGCTCGAGAGCGGAGCATGGTTGGCCAAAACCGAGAATAAGATTTATCAATGGTATTATGTATCAGGGAAAGAACTTCTCGAGAATTTTGGATACGAAGGACACTGTCGGATGATAATTCATCAAAGGACCCGACGGTCGATAACGGAGTTGATGTGAGCATCGGTACTCAACCAGAAGAAGAGAGAATGCAAGGAGATCAGTTTGTAGAAATAACTGACTACTTCAAAGCTCAATTGCAAAGGGATTATGAATTCCAGGACAAGGGATCAGAAGCAATGCTCTGATTAGGGATGGATAAGTTGAATAGCCTTAGGGGTACAATCGATGTCATTTTGATTAGTCGAGATCCAGCTCATGTTTAAAATGACGTCTGAGCCTGAAAGATAATTTAAAAGGATCAACTGATGATTGCGTGCATTCGCACTCATGTTGAATCAAAAGGATCAAAATGACGGTGCCTAAGGATACTAACGAATATTACCGTATATATGGAAAGCATCCATCATGCGAAAGCGCATAAGTATTGCGATCAATAAGCTACTAAGGATTTTTGGAGGATCAAATAGTATTTCAAGACCATTGTGAAACACATGAACAATCGGGGATGAGCGGATACTGATAAGTGCGAAATTATCCGTAGGGGTATTCAGTGACAAAGAACAACAAGGCAGAAGCTCAAAGGATTATCGAAACAACGATTTAGTATTTCGGGTATCTTTTAATAACAAGACCAACTGGGGATGAATGTTAGAATAACAACTGCAAGTAGCTATCCATAAGGGTTGACGATGGAAGGGGAATTGCAATCGCGATTGGCAAAAGGTCTCAAGAGAATATCGGAAGGTATCTTCGTAATCCTTCGCACCAAGTAATCATCCGACTCAAGAGGCCTCCGGAGAAAGTATTATCGAGAACCTAGAGTCGAAAGTTAGTAAAAGTCGTTTAACCCGAGTAGAAGAGAGTTCAGAGTCCCAGAGTAAAGATCGAGGAGTAAAAGATCCTAATACCACCCAATGGCGACGTGGGCCCGTAAGACACACATCCATGTTAGTAAAAGTTTTGTAATGTCTAGACTCGACTTCGGCCAAGGAGTGTGGAAGGGGGATTCCTACAGCAATGGCTCGACATCAACTTGTGACGCCCCCGATTCAATCGTACACTAATCATACACACAAATGTGTACGATCAAGATCAGGGACTCACGGGAAGATATCGCAACACAATAAAATAAGTCATACAAGCATCATAATACAAGCTAGGGGCCTCGAGGGCTCGAATACAAGTGCTCGATCATAGACGAGTCAGCGGAAGCATCAATATCTGAATACAGGCATAAGTTAAACAAGTTGCCATAAGATGGCTAGCACAAACTAGGATACAGACCGAAAGAGGCGCAGGCCTCCTGCCTGAGATCCTCCTAACTACTCTTGGTCGTCGTCAGCGGGATGCACGTAGTAGTAGGCACCTCCAGCGTAGTAGGAGTCGTCGTTGACGATGGCGTATGGCTCCTGGGATCCATCGTCTGGTCGCAGCAATCGAGTAAAGAAAAGGGGAAAAAGGGGAACAAGGCAACCGTGAGTACTCATCCAAAGTACTCGCAAGCAAGGAGCTACACTACATATGCATGGGTATATGTGTAAAGGGCCATATCGGAGTGAATGCGAATGCCGTAATAAGAGGGGATATCTAATCTCGTCAAGACTACGCTCCGCAGCCTCCAGACAGCAACATGTAGAAGAGAGTAGATCAAGTCCTCCAAGTAGCATCACATAGCATAATCCTACCCGCGATCCTCCTCGTAACCCTGATAGAGAGCGACCACCGGGTTGTATCCGCACTTGGAAGGGTGTGTTTTATTAAGTATCCGGTTCTAGTTGTCATAAGGTCAAGGTACAACCAAGTCGCCCTGTTATCAAGATCACGGCTATTCAAATAGATTAATCACCGCAGGGTGCACCACATAACCCAACACGCTTGATCCCATTTGGCCGACACACTTTTTCCGGTCATGCCCGCCGCTGAAGATCAACACGCTGCAGCCCCACCTAGGCATAACAGAGGTCAAGACGCCGGTTCAAACCTAAGCACGTGGGTCCGGGCCCATCGCCTTAGCACACTCAAGACGCTATGACGCGGCCGAAGCGCACTCAGCCTAGTGGCTGCCCACCAATCGCGCCGCCACCAAAGGGTCGACGCCACGAAATGCTTCGGCCGATACCACGACGCCGAGTGCCCATAACTATTCCCACGTAGTTGGTTAGTGCGATAGGCCAAGAGCTGACTCGCATCAAATACCAAGATCTCGCAGTTGCAGCATATCCGCGAACGCCGAATCAGGCCAGTGCCCACCTCTCCTAGGCGGTCTCAACCTGCCCTGCAGCCCGGCCACACAAGAATAATGGGGCCGCCGGGAACCCAGGCCCACCTCTACCGGGATGGAGCCACCTGCCCTTTCAAATTTCCATCTCCTAACAAGATCACAGGTAATGTAACAAAGTAAAGTATATAGATATGCCCGTGATCACTTCCCAAGTGATCACAGCCCGATAGTATAGCACAGCAGACGGACAAGAATATAGGGCCACCGATGGAATACTAGCATCCTAGACTAAGCAAGAGGATAGCATGTAAAGGTAACAACAAGAGTAGCAAGGACAAAGCTATGCAGCAAAGATAGGATTAATCAAAGCAAAGAATATGCTACACTACTCTAATGCAAGCAAGATAGAGAAGAATATGCGATATCCGTGATCAAGGGGGGGGGCTTGCCTGGTTGCTCCGGGCAAGAGAGAGGGGTCACAACACCGTAGTCGACGGGTAGCAGCAAGGCCGGTCTCGGTTCAGCGGAAGAAGAGGGGAAGAAACAATGAATACAATACAAACAGATGCATGGCGATGCATGACAAAGCAAAGCGTGATGCTAGGCGTGTCTTTAACGCGTATGAGGTGATACTGTGAAGGGGAAACATCCGGAAAGTATCCCCAGAGTTTCGCTTTGACAGATGAACCAAGGTGAAATGTTGCAGGTTAGCTATGCTAGGAATGTGTGGCGGTCGAACGGGCTGCATATCCGGATTCGCCTTGTCGCTCGAGCAACTTTCATGTTGAAAATAATTTAATCCGAAGTTACGGATTAAAAGATATGATTTTCTAAAGATTTTATTAATTTCGGAATTTATTAATTATTTAATTTAATTGAATTGATTTATGACATCAAGATGATGTCATGTCGATGTCGCAGTCAACGGTGGTTGATCGGTCAAACCGACGCTGTAGGTCCCGCATGTCATACTCTTTTAACAAATTAACCAAATTAATTAGTTTAAATAACATATTAGTTAGGTTAGTTAATTAATTATGTTAATTAAAAAGGATTAATTAAGTTAATTAATTAATTAAATTTATATTCATTATTATTATTTTATTTCTCCTTTTTAAAATCGTTTAGGGCTGGGCCTCACATGTCTCGTGGGCCCAGAGGGGCCATAGCGGTTCAAGGAGAAGTGTGGCGCACTGAAGCGAAAGTACTGTCACAGGCGTGACGAGGCTGGAGGCCGGGGTCACCAAGGGGGACGCCAAGTGAGAGCAGCAGGGCGGCGCCGAGTGGCCGGGCCGCTGAGGGGGAGGGCTGTGGCTGGGAAGAAGGCGCTGGGAGGTCGACGCGTCAGGGTCGAGCGGGCGCAGCCGAGGTCAGGTAGGGAGGGCGCAAGGCAAGCACAAGACAAGCCGACAAAGGTGAGGGCGCGAACGCCAGCGGGTTGGCTGGGTGCGGCTGTCTCGGGCGACGCCAGTGGCGAGCCGAAGGAGAGGGCGCGACCACGGCATAGAGAGGAGGAAGGGGGAGCTCATAGAGGAGGAGTAGGGCACGGGCAGTGGGCTCGGGGAAGCTCGGGGTGGTCGACGGGGACGATGCCGCGGAGCGGGAGGCAGGCCGGTAGGGAGGGGGACGGGGACGACGGCGTTGACGGAGAGGGGCGACGTGGCTTGTTGGAGCTGGCGAGGGAGAGGCGCGGAGGCAGCGACGAGGCCCGACGACAGCGTGGCGGCGACGCAGGTACTCCCCGGCTCCGATCCAGCAGCGTAGGAGTCGAAGGCGAGGCCAGCGGAGGTCCAGGGCACGGTGATGCGGCGAGTCGTGGCCAGTGGCGATGGGCGTCGAGGGCGACAGGGTCTAGCGGCGGCGTCGGTGGTTCGTCCCCATCTCGATCCAGATCGGGATCGAGAGGGGGAGACGAGGAGTGAGAGGAGACGAGTGGGGAAGTGGGTCGGGATGGGGTTAGGGTTACGGGCGGGCCTATAGGCCAAAGGGTAAAGGGAGGGCCGCCTGCTCGAACGGTGGAGGCCACTGGGCCACTTGGCCCACGAGGGGGGCTTTGTTTTTTTGTTAGCTTAGTTTTTCTTTGTATTTTCTTTTCTTTTATTTATTTACTTTTCTGTTTTAAGTCATTTTAAATTATTTAGGCCTTTTATAAAATGAGTTTACTACACCATATTTATCTATGTAATATTTAGTACAGCCCTAACATTGTTATTTTAATGTTTGAAAACTTATATTATTTACCAAATTTTGAATTTGGATTTTGGACCGTTTTGATCTAACAATAGATTAGCAGCAAGAATCTATGTTGATGTGGCACCATTAGCGTGATCATCGTAGCTTAATTATCTCAAGGCCACAATTCTCCTCCATTACAAGAAATCTCATTCCAGATTTAGGAGCGGAATAAGGGGAAGGGAATTGGTTACGAAATTCTAACGGTCTTCTCGGTGTTGGTTGCTCTTCTCAAGAAGTTAATCCCTTTCGCTGATGTCTTCATTTCTCCGCTTCCGGTCATCATGATGAAGTAGGCATCCTTGCTTCGGGAACTCCATCGCACTTATGAAAGGATAAGGTTGTATTCGAAGAACGGTCGCATAAGGTTGCTTATCCGTAGATAACATCGTGAAGGTGGCGGAAAGTAACTCTCAATTTGAAACTTAAGACATTATTGAGAGCAAAGTAAGAAGGTGAAAATAGGAGTTCCAAGTGCATAGGCAATCGCTCGTCAGCTCAAACGACCAGAAAGGGATGCAGAGCAATGGAATAAGTATTAGGCCCGATACCGTAATAGATCACAAGGTAGGTGGCTCGTGAATTACATATGAAGTCAAGCGAGGAATATCTTTGGCAACATGGTGTAGTGAGAGTCGCTTTCGATCATGTGGAACTGTGGGTTATGGGCCCACCATGTGGGTTAAAAGTAGGAAGGGTGGTGACGTCTTGCACGATTATGTAAGCAAGGCATGCCGGAGGATAGCCTGGCAGTTATGTCGGCAACAACATCGGTACCAAGGGCGAGGGACTAAGAGAACTATTCTCCCGCCGCTGAACGAGGCGGACCAATATGCAAAGTTTTCATCCATCGGTGGTTACCAAAATGTCATCAACTATAGTAATGTGGTCTTGCCGATGTAATTGTACACCGAGAGTGTTTACATAAGGTAAGAATACTACCGCTTATATAATATAGATCACAAGTAGGGTTAAGCAATCCAATGGAAAGGAAAGGTGATTACCAGATTTAATCAGAACAATGGAAAGAAAAATATGTTTAAACACATAATTCAGGGGTATATCCTTCCCAAGGACAAGCAGAGCATGATATCCACGGCAGGATATGAAGTAGATAACCCTTCAGGAAAGGGGAGAGAAATCTCATGACATTACCCATACAATGGTGTTTGGGTAATTTCAATAAGAAACATTTAGCATGGTGCTTCAAATGTTCTTGTTGAGAATTGGAGTACCACAGACATGCTTCGAGATTGCATTGACATGTTCTTAAGGCAAAGGTCAGACTTTGGATACACAAGGATCCATCAGGATAACTTATTAAACAAGGCATTCAAGTTCCTCATGGAAAATTGGTTGACCTTGTTAAAAAAGAAACTATAACAATAGGCCCTTCGCCAAAAAGTAGGCATGACATCACCTTACCGAGTCATATAAAGACCGATGTTATAACTCTTGAAATATGTTCCAATCCATCATATCCGGACCGAGGTTCAGATCCGATTGGTGTCGTGGATACCTCCGACTTAGTATGCCCGAGAAGAAAAGGTGCAACACAATTGACGAGATGACAATGTAAGATTCTCGAAATGAACTATGAAGTGATTTCTAATAAGAGTTCATCATTAACCCAAGGAGAGGACAAGGAGGTGTCCGTGAACTCGACGGCAATTCATCGAGATTTCCAAAAGATGGATTTTCACAATTATGAATAAGGAGATAACATTTGTCAGATCAAATGATATAAGGAAGTATGCTCGAGGAAAACATACACAATTAAACGTTGGTTGAAAGGTGCGCCCAAAATATGGGTTGGGTTGCACGACCAATGTCAGAATGGTGATTCAATAAGCCATAGTCGCGGTGAGGGTGCGAGCGCCGCGGGGTTGGTCGGGTGCGGCTGTCCGCGTGCGACGTCAGGTGGCGGAGCCGAGCGCGGGGAGAGGGCGCGACCACGACAGAGAAAGGAAGAAGGGGGAGCTCACAGAGGAGGAGTAGGGCACGGGCAGTGGGCTCGGGGAAGCTCGGGGTGGTCGACGGGGACGACGCCGCGGAGCGGGAGGCAGGACGGCGGGGAGGGGGACGGGGACTACGTCGTTGATGGAGAGGGGCGACGTGGCTTGTTGGAGCCGGCGAGGGAGAGGCGCGGAGGTAGCAACGAGGCCCGGCGACGGCGTGGCGGCGACACAAGTACTCCCCGGCTCCGATCCAGCGGCGTGGGAGTCGAAGGCGAGGCGAGCGGAGGTCCAGGGCACGGTGGTGCGGCGAGTCGGGCTGGGCGGCGGGCGCCGAGGGCGCATGTGGTCTAGCGGCGGCGTTGGTGGTTCGCCCCATCTCGATCCAGATCGGGTTCGAGAGGGGGAGACGAGGGAGGAGAGGGAGACGAGGGGAAGTGGGGTCGGGATGGGGTTAGGTTAGCGGGCGGGCCTATAGGCCAAAGTGGTAAAGTGGGAGGGCGCCCTGCTCGAACGGCGGAGGCCACTGGGCCACTTGCCCAGCGAGGCGGGGCTTTCTTTGTTTTTTTTTCTTAGCTTAGTTTTTCTTTGTATTTTCTTTTCTTTTATTTATTTACTTTTCTGTTTTAAGTCATTTTAAATTATTTAGGCCTTTTATAAAAATGAGTTTACTACACCATATTTATCGATGTAATATTTAGTACAACCCAATATTTTTATTTTAATGTTTGAAAACTTTTATTATTTACCAAACTTTGAATTTGGATTTTGGACCGCTTTTGATCTAACAATAGATTAGCAGCAGTAACCATGGTGACGCCGCACCATTAGCGTGGGATCACCGTAGCTTAATTATCCGGCATCACACTCATCAAAGCTTGGGGACAAAAATATCATCTTCATCAAACATAGCTTCCCAAGCTTGTGGCTTTGCATATCATTAGCATCATGGATATTTAAGGAATTCATACTAATAACATTGCAATCATGCTCATCATTCAAAGATTTAGTGCCAAACAATTTAATGCATTCTTCTTCTAATACTTTGGCATAATTTTCCTTTCCATCATACTCACGTAAAGATATTAAAAAGATGAAGCGATGAGACAAACTCAGTTCCATTTTTTGTAGTTTTTTTTATAGACTAACTAGTACTAAAACAAGAAACAAAAAGATTCGATTGCAAAAATCTAAAGATATACCTTCACTTACCTAGCCTCCCCGCAACGGCGCCAGAAAAGAGCTTGATGTCTACTACACAACCTTCTTCTTGTAGACGTTGTTGGCCCGCAAGTGCACAGTGTTTGTAGGACAAGAGCAAATTTCCTCAAGTGGATGACCTAAGGTTTATCAATCCGTGGAGGCGAGGGATGAAGATGGTCTCTCTCAAGCAACCCTGCAACCAAATAACAAAGAGTCTCTTGTGTCCCCAACACACCCAATACAATGGTAAATTGTATAGGTGCACTAGTTCGCGAAGAGATGGTGATACAAGTGCAATATGGATGGTAGATATAGGTATTTGTAATCTGAAAATATAAAACAGCAAGGTAAATAAGGATAAAAGTGAGCGAAACGGTATTGCAAATGATAGGAAACAAGGCCTAGGGTTCATACTTTCACTAGTGCAAGTTCTCTCAACAATAATAACATAGATAGATCATATAACAAGCCCTCAACATGCAACAAAGAGTCACTCAAGACACTAATAGCGGAGAAAAACGAGAGATTATGGTCGGGTACGAAACCACCACAAAGTTATTCTTTCGGATCAATCTATAAAAGAGTTTGTACTAGAATAACACCTTAAGATACAAATCAACCAAAACCCTAATGTCACCTAGATACTCCATTGTCACCTCAAGTATCTGTGGGCATGATTATATGATATGCATCACACAATCTCAGATTCATCCAACCAACATAAAAGTACTTCAAAGAGTGCCCTAAAGTTTCTACTGGAGAGTCAAGAACGTGTGCCAACCCATATGCATAGGTTCCCAATGTCACGAAACCCGCAAGCTGATCACCCAGACATACATCAAGTGTTCTCATAAAAGACTCAATCCGATAAGATAACTTCAAAGGGGAAACTCAATTCATCACAAGAGAGTAGAGGGGGAGAAACATCATAAGATCCAATTACAATAGCAAAGCTCGATACATCAAGATCGTGCCATAGAGGAACACGAGAGAGAACACGAGAGAGAGAGATCAAACACATAGCTACTAGTACATGCCTCAGCCCCGAGGGTGAACTACTCCTCCTCGCCATGGATAGCGCCTGAATGATGAAGATGGCCATCGGAGATGGATCCCTCCGGCTGTGGCACCTAAAGGGGTCCCATTGGTTTTGGTGGTTCGAGGCTTGCAGCCTGAACTCCCGATCTATCTTCTGTTCTGGAAGTTTTAGGTATGTAGGTATATATGGGTGAAAGGAGTACGCCGGTGGAGCTACGGGGCCCCACGAGGCAGGGGCGCCCCACCCTCATGAGCACCTCCTCCGTATCTTCCGACATGGAGTCCAAGTCCATCGTGTGGGTTCCTTCCAAAAATAACCTCTAGTTGATTTCTGTTCGCTCGACTCGGCCGATATTCCTTTTCCTCAAACACCGAAATAGGCATAAAATGTAAAAACTGGCTGGGCCTCCTGTTAATAGGTTAGTCCCAAAATAATATAAAAGTGGATAATAAAGCCCAATATTGCCTAAAACAGAGATAAAGTAGCATGGAGCAATCAAACATTATAGATACGTTGGAGATGTTTCAGACGCCCTCGACTTGAACCGGCTGTTTCTCGCCCTGCCGAAGCGCCCACACGCCTCCGCTTGAACGAGTAGTCGAGGCCGAGGACAACCACGGGCGAGACACACGCCGGCTGGTTCAAGGCCGACAGCCAAAGACGACGTAGGCCGCCTCTTTTCGTGAGCAAAGATAGTTTTTATATTGTTGTTTTATGGATCTTTTGTGTGTAAAACATATATTTGTTATGCAAGTCGCCTCGACTTGGGTCGTCTACCATTTCAGAGGTTGGATGACTACGCCTCCTAACCCTTCTTTCCTTCTTCCTCGCCTCTTCTTCTTCCTCATCGCACCACCGCGACCGGTCGACGGATACTCCCCAACATGCGTTGGATAAACATACACTATGAACGAAAATTATTTGTCACCGATAGGATGGCTGAGTTTGGTTTGTTCACATGCGACAAAGACGTGTCAATGAGGGTGCGCCCCTTGGTTGGGTTTGCAGCGCAGAGCAATCAGGTGAGGGTGCGGTACTGCCGCGCGCAGGAGCAATCGTGAGGGTGCGATGCACCGCGATGCCATGCGCAAGTGTACCTCCTTCTCATTTTGAAAACTTTAGGTAAGCTTGGCAAAATGTGTGGCGGTTTGGCAATGCAAGGCCTAGACCCAAACAGGATAAGTAATGACGCATTAGGAGTACTAGTGTTAAAAATAAAGGCGTGGTTTTCCTTCATGATTTAATCGATACAAACCTCGCTTCACGGTCAATTAATGCGATTTTTTTCTCCAAAGACCAAAGAGCTAACCATCTCACCTCATCGCTGATTAATGCAGCGCCATGCAAACCAACCTTCTACTTCCGCATGCATGCAGGGGATATTAATGTCCTTGGTTGCTAACTCCATCAATTTTGCCTCGATTAGTGTTAGTGGCCCTTTCAAATTGTAATTTTGATATATCGCCTTGTGTACAAAAAAATGGAGGTAGTAACTATATTTGACTTCCTTCCCATTGCGGTGACGCCGACGATATCTTTTTTTGGTGGTTTGCTAAGTGCGCTCGAGGAGAACACCATTGAGGAAGACCACGGTAAGTCGCTCAGAAGTGTCACTCGCAAGCCGAGACAACCGCCTTATTTGCATCCAGAAGTCCTTTACTAGTACTACTAGGAGTACTAGTGCGGTGAGATGGTTTCTCAAGAAGACGATGGAGAAGCGGAGTCAACGAAGAGTGAAATGATGGTTGCTTCGCTCGTGCTTTTGTGATTTGACACCTCACCGCTTTGTGATTTGTGATAGAAGGACAGGGAGTAGACTCTGGCTCTATATCAGATTACATGCGCCCATGCCCGGAGAAAGAGGAGCGACGTTGCATTTTTCTATTCCTTCAATCAATCAATCAATCAGGAGCTTCGTTCCATCTTTTGGCTTTGGCAACACCGCCCACAATGGTTCCCATGATGCCAAAAGCTATTTTCACATTTGGCTACACACCGTACCACTTGGTTTTGCTCCTGTGTGCTATCTATACAAATCTCACTGATCTAAAAAATTATAGAATCAAGATTAGTAAAAAGGAGGTGATTTTGCCACGCGGATGGCGGGGGAGGTTTCTTATTTGATTAATGCTACATCCACGTAATGGATTACGTAAAGTTACGAACTGATGTGATGTGGGACTATTTGATTGGATTAAAGGAGAGGATTAGGCCCACCCCACCTGAAAATCAGGGGGGCATATATAGATTAGATGGAAAGTATACATAGCAGCTACGTAGCCCTTTGTAAGTCTAGGATTAGGCTTCTTATTTTCGGAGGACGTTGTCCTGGCGGTTTGCTAACATGCGGTCCCACGTGTCAATGCTTTACCAAGCCGATCCGCCCCCACATGAGGCGTAATAACGACAGAAGCAACACGTGGTTAAGTTGAAGAAGATGAGGAGAAGCGGATTCAACAACGAAAAAATGATGGTTGCTTCGCCCTCCAACTTAATCAAGGGAAAGGTGCAGCTTTGTGATTTGACGCCTCATTGCTCATTACTACGGCGCGCCATGACTCGGTGCTTCACCCCGCTGCTCGCATCAGATTCCGGTATGGCACGGGACCCGTAGCTTGATGTCCCTACATGTCGGCGAAAAGGACTAGAAGATTTATGAAAGCGAAGCGCCCACTCTACAACGGAGGAGTAGACGACACGACGGCCTAGTGAACTGTCACTTGTAATCAGATAGTACTATAGTTTTGCTGTTTCGCATGATCCATCGATACAAACCCGATTAACAGAAAGGGCGGATTTTTCCCGCTGTAGATGATACATCGCCATACATTTCAAAGGCAATTTTAATGTATGCAAAATGAATAATTATAAGTAACAATATGATATCTAGTAAAACAAAAAACACATATGATTTATTGTGTTAGAGTGTAGTAGTAGTGTTGTATTGCATAGTTGTTAAATGTAACATGCGAGAACGTGTAGAGATGCAATTTTGGAGGGCCTATAGAGAGAAAAGCGTAATACGGTCACCGAACTTCAGAATAAGCTGATTACGGTCACTATATACGTTTTGGGTGATTATACGGTCACTTGCTCACAGTTCAGCATCGGATTGCACTCTGTTGACCGGCCAAATAGTCTGCTTGGTGCCATGTTGACTAGTTAAATTGACCACGCCTTGTGGGTCCCACCGCCAGTTCGCATAGGCAAAAGGTCGATAAACACAAATTTACGAGGTGCGATAAGGCTCCAACCCGCGCGCGAATCACCGTTGTGTATGTGTCCGCCAGGGCTGGCGCGCGGTACATGCACGTAGGTTGACCACTTGAGCGTGAGAGTGCGTGTTGGTCGTGTGGTGTACGGGTGTGTGCATGCATGCGCGGTGTGCGGCGGTGAGTGTTATGCGGCGCGCAGCGTGCGCTGCGGCGCGGCGGCATGGTTGCGTGTACGTGTGAGTGTTACGTGCGTGGGTGGTGCATGTTTGTGTGAGTGTTATGCGTGGATGCAGTTCGTAGCATGCGCGCGGTGTGTATAATCACCACACCAGCTCCTATGTGTTAAAACAGACGGCTCAAGATGCCAATACAAGGCCACCTTGTCCGCTGTGCCCGCGGTCATGACTTCAACCACCGCCCAAATATTTTTGTCGTTTGTTTTCATTCTTACTAGCAAGATGCACGTGTGTTGCACGTAACATCAAGATGCATTTGTATGACTTGTTTATCTTGGGAGAGAAAAGGATGAACGAGGGAAGGCCTTATTTGCAAATGTGGAGAGGTGTGTGGGTGCCTTTTTGCAACATTGCCATAGTTTCTTTCCTATCCGTCAGATATAAATCGGACGACCTATATTGCAGGATGGCAGGCACACCATCATCACCAACTCTGTTTTTTTATAAGAGTGTATTTTATGTATTTTATAAGAGTGTAGATGTAGAGTAGATACAAGTCGACAGGTGGGCACGATGGTAGTGAGATAATGTGATGCAACACTAGAGGTGCCACGTGGAGCGTTTAACTGGTCAACTAGTCATGTCATGAGCAAATACAGAATTGTATGGTGAGCCCGTGACTGTATAATAAGCACTAAACGTAAATGGTGACCGTAATGAGTGGATTCTGAAGTCCAATGTACATATAGTGCTTTTGCTTCAAATACAATGATCGTCATTGCATATATCGCAAGAGAAAGATGAAACATGCGTGAATTTTCTGGGGGCTTACT
The DNA here is from genome assembly GCA_021605205.1 of Aegilops longissima. NCBI lineage: Eukaryota > Viridiplantae > Streptophyta > Magnoliopsida > Poales > Poaceae > Aegilops > Aegilops longissima. The sequence goes on along the minus strand of JAHIAM010000036.1, from coordinate 19,778 downwards.
TTAGAGGACCTGGAGATAGTTTTGTGTGCATACGTGAAAGGGGCATGTGTGGGGGTATGCGATGGAGAGAGATGCTCTTCGCTTTCTTATTATGACTAACTTTGTATATAGTATAAAAAATATACAAATTCACAAAGTATGAATAAATATCATTGTGGGCACCATGCAATGCAATTATGCTCATACCTCCATATGGAGGAGTAATATTGTATATATGTAGAAACTCTAAAATAATTTTTTGGCCACACTTTATTCAAAAGGAATGTTGTATGTAAATAAACATGAAGAGAGGGCTTTTAGATCAATGGGGTAATGCGATGTAACATGTCCGAATGTGTAGTTGATGCATTTAAGGGCCTAGAGAGGTATGTGTGTGTATTACGATTCTAGAGAGGCATGGATAGAGGGCCGACGGGGGGCATGGAGAGATAGCACGAGAAATAAGAGTGGTCTAGAGAGAGAGAGAGAGAGAGAGAGAGAGAGAGAGAGAGACGATATATGACGCCACGACAAGAGATTCCATTCCCTTGAGTGTGTATATGCAAGGGGAGGGAATAGAGGCACCAAGAGAAATTTTCTCAGTGTGTGTGGTGTTTGTGTTGGTATGTGGGTGTGAGAAGATAATGAGACGTGGGGGCAGAGGGTGTGTCACCGCTGTTAGGTCCGGGTGGGTCGAGGTGAGGCCCTCGCTCGGCTCCGCCCCGCGCCACATTGGTCGGCCCGTGACGCATTTAGGAAGACCCATGGATGACTAGTCGTGACAAGACAAAGATAGCAGAATTGTGAAGGACTCGTGTCCACCGACAAAGCCAGCTAGGATTTGTAACCCTAGGTTCTCTGACTAAGGTAACCCTTTATCTCTGATATTACTATTCATACAACCTAACTTTAAGGGGCATCCTGCAGAATGCTCGCTAGAATCATACTCGCCAATTAGGAAGAGAGGTGTGAGACAATGCATGAGAGACTCGTGAAAGATAATGTGCGACATGAGACACGAGGCAGGTCCATGTATATAGAAAGGGTCGATGAGGATTGTGCGGTGTATGTTTAAGTAGAGGAAGAGTGCTTGTGATAAAGGTTAGTGAAAACAGTTGTAAATGGTTACTTAGAGGGAGGGAGGGTTATATCTAGAGCATTTGTGAGAGAAAGACACCTGGAGAGAGGTGTGAGCATGTGAGAGACCACCGATGGAGAGTGAAACTACACGTAAAAGACTGCTCTACACATTGATTAAAGATATAAATTGTATCCAAATATTAGGATGGGATCATGATATTTGCAATTCAAGTGTAGGAGCGGTCATTGATCCATTAGACATCTAGATTCTATCAAATTTGAGCATGTCTATGTTATTATTCACACAATTGATCCACATAGTTAGTATTTTGAACTCCGCATAATGCATCGCTTTAGCAATCGAATATAAACGTGAGTATAGTTCATGTTGTGTGTGTAAAGCACATTATACATAATGAAAAGTTACACAATGGACATTATAAATAGCTACCTATGAACTAGCATACATTTGAATTCAACTTAAGGTGGTTTAAAAATCAAATTCAACATGAAGTCCATTCAATTATTTGAATTTGATATCATGGCATTTGTAAACCATACCTAAATTATGGGAGCACCAATTCTTTGCTCTTATTTTGTACATAATAGCATATATAGTCGTGTACAAAATAGATTCAAATTTAGCTCCTCCATTCCAAAATAATCGTAGTTATAGGATTTTCAAGTGTCAAAATTTCAAAAAGAAGCGGATAATTTAATGAGGTTTTCAAACATACAAGGTCAAATATAACGTTGTCTATTTAGGTCAATCCTCATAGTTCAAGAGTACTCTAAACGTGAATGCTTGTGTTTCAAAATTTCAAATGAAGCGCCTAAAAGAGCCTCTATCGCTCAAACCGCGGTGAGACCAATGTTTGGTAGTCCAAGGAAGTTACTTTTCTAATAACTCACCTGTGAAACCTACCGCCCGACGTCCAAAGGTCTAAACCGGGGTAGGTTTTAGCTTCATCTAGACGCCACGCCGCACCGCATCCGAAAAACATTCATACACAATGGCCGCTTACACACATGCGCTGCGTCAAATCACCCGCCCACTATTTGGGGACACCTGGATTACCATCCAACCCCCACCAGCAAGAGGGTCCGAATTTAAGAGGGGGCAAAGTTTGTACTTTCCCCAAATTTCAAATAAGCGGCCCCATCTTCCTGCTCAAAAGCCAAAACAAGCGCGTCTCTGCATCAAAACATGGTTCCCCACCCGCCTGATTCCCCATTCGCATCAGGGAACCAAAACTACCTTCCACCAGCACAAAACCCCGACGCCCTCCGTCTGGCCACCCCATTCCACCCATCAACCGCCGCCTCCTCCATCACGCCGAGCTAATACCGGACGCCGCTGCCCACCGCAACCTCAACCGCAACGCCTCCACGGCTAGTAGTTGAAGCCGAGGCCGAGCTGCTCATACCCGAGCCAGTTCAACCACGCCTGCCCTGCTCGCCACCGATGCCACTCCAACTTCGCCACCCTCCACCGCACTAGAGTTGTTACGCCTGCCCTTCGCCGCCTCGGATCTGCCTCCCTCCGCCGACATACACGCCATGGCAACACAGCCAATAATTTGGCCATGGGTTCGCCCAAGCTCTGCACCTCCGTAACATCGGCTTCGGAAAGAGAAGAAAATCGCGACATGTGGAGAGAACATCGGTTTCGGTAAAAGAAGAAAATCGGCGCGACATGTGGAGGTGACCACACCGCAACCGTAAAAGGTATACCTCTTCCCTTATTTGTGCAAATCTTACGTCTCTGCTTGCACGGTATTCATCCCACATAAGACACTAGTTGACTGCTTCTTCTTGATACTAGATGTTCCTAGTAACTCGCGATGCACAAGGTTTCTCCTCATATACTATTTTACCTTAGCTAGAGGTCCGTCGCCCCCTGAATTTCAATTTTTGGCCAGTTGATTCCCAATTAACGGAAGCATTCCCCGGCGTATCAGGCGCTAGTACGCCTATTACGCCGGGAAGCAGCGCCTTGGTGTTTATCTTAGGGCGCAGCGCCTAGAGCTACCGGGCGCCCGATCCGGAGGTCGGTCGGGATTAAAGGGATGGCCTGGGCGCCGCCAAGCACGACGGTGGTGTGAGGTCGATGGGAGCGCGGGGCGGCGAAGGCATGGGTCTGGGCCGGTGGTCGCCGGGCGGTTCAAGAAAGATCATCAACGGTGACGGTGGGAGGTAGACGAAGGCCATCTCGCCTGCTCCTTATAGATCGATTTGTTCATTAAAAAATCGATCAATTTATTTATTTTCAATCAACTCGTTATCTTAGATATGACCACATGTGGTGGTGTGTCGGAGGAGTACCTCATTTCCGTGCTCATATATTACAAAATCATACGGAGTAGAATCTAATTTTGTTTGCCATGCAATGTTGTAGAGCTATCATATGTCTCCGGCTATTTATTTTTCAGCCACCGCTATCTCGCTACTTTTACAAAGGCACTAGTTCTGCATACACTTCATCCTTACTCTCACTATTGTGTTTTTATGCTAGGGTATTTCAGACTCTGCCATGAGAGAAGCCAAAAAGAAAAGAGAGAAGTCGCCCACCAGAGATGTCGGTAGGCAAGACACGCTATAACGCTATAAAGGGTGCAAAGGTCACGGATGGAGACGGTAAACGTAGTTCGAGTTGATGACTCGCCGCGAATGAACCACCATCCCGTGTGCTTGCTTTAACTTCCCAGGTGTCATATGTGGTTGCATGTTCCATATGGTGTCTAGCTTGTATTCGAAAGGCCGTAGTCGGTAAGATAAGCAAAGATATTTTTTTACATGAACCACCATCCCGTGAGCACCAGAAGACAAATAGCTAGTCGTGGCACTAGCTGAGCCAAGGATAAGCCCAACAAAGATAGGCATCACCGAAGCCAACTAAAAGGCTATGGCGATGGTGGCTAAGCCGCCCGCCTCCCACCGTGCTCTCGTGTCCTAGATGATCATGCTCACCACTCCACCGGATGTCTAGCTTGTATTGCTTCCAATTTGGTTAAATTGCATCCCGCTTAGCTTACACATTATACTTTGAATATGACATGCCTTTCTCTGCTTTTGGTACATACTAGTACATCTGTGTATTAACCATGTTCTTACATCAAACTAATGTTCTTGTGTATCCCTCATCAATCACTTATGACGAGGCATGCAGGCAAGGGGACTACCCTCATTTAAAGAATGCAGCCAACCTCCGACATGATTCTCAAGAAACAAAATGCTAGATGAAGATAGTGAACGTAGCTCAGAGTTGATTACAACATCTCCCCTACACTAGCATCGCAGGTGCTTGCTCTAACTTAGCAAACGGATATGTGGTTGCATGTTGCATATGGTGTCTAGATTGTAATTCTTCCAATCTGTTAAACCCGCATGTGCTAGTCTCGCTTATTATACATTATACCTGTTAATGTGACATGCCTTCTCGTATTTAGTACATAGTACATTTGTCTATTAAGCATGTCCTTACATAAAATTATTGTTTTTTGTATCCTCGATCAATCAACATGACGAGACACCTTTAGTATATGCAAAGCATATATTAGTTGCATCTTTCATATGATTTATAGCATGCGCTGCTTCTAATTTGTTGAAATTCCATTTATGATGGGACGCTTAACTTGGTAGAGTCATATTGGTTGCATCTTTCATGTGGTGTCTAGCTTGCATTGCTTCTATTTGCTAGAATGGTTTCTTAAAAAGGATTAATTAAGTTAATTAATTAATTAAATTTATATTCATTATTATTATTTTATTTTCCTTTTTAAAATCGTTTAGGGCTGGGCCCACATGTCTCGTGGCCCAGGGGCCATAGCGGTTGGCGAAGGTGGCGCACTGAAGGAGCACTACTGCCTGGGCGGACGAGGCTGGGGAGGCGCGGTCACCAAGGGGACGCCATGGAGAGCAGCAGGGCGGCGCGGAGTGGGCCCGGGGCCGAGGGGAGGGCTGTGGCTGGGAAGAAGGCTGGGAGGCACGCGGTCAGCGGGCGCAAGCCGAGGTCAGGTAGGTAGGGCGCAAGGCCAAGACAAGCGACAGCGGTGAGGGCGCGAACGCCGGTTGGCTGGTGCGGCTGTCCTGGCGACGCCAGGCGAGCCGAGCTGGGAGAGGGCGGACCACGGCATAGAGAGGAGGAAGGGGAGCTCATAGAGGAGGAGTAGGGCACGGCAAGGCCTGGGAAGCTGGGTGGTCGACGGGACGATGCCTGAGCGGGAGGCAGGCTAGGGGGGGGACGGGACGACGGCGTTGACGGAGAGGGGCGACGGGTTTGTTGAGCCGGCGAGGAGAGGCGCGAGGCAGCGACGAGGCCCGACGACACGGGCGGCGACAAGGTATCCCTGCCCGATCCAAGACGGAGAGTCAAGGCGAGGCCACGGAGGTCCAGGCACGGTGATGCGGCGAAGTCGTGGCGGGCGGGGCCGAGGGCGAAGGGTCTAGCGGCGGTGGGGTCGTCCCATCTCGATCCAGATCGGGATCAGAGGGGGAGACGAGGATGAGAGGGGACGAGCGGGGAAGTGGGGCCGGGATGGGGTTAGGTCGGGCGTGGCCTAGGCCAAAGGGTAAAGGGAGGGGCCGCCTGCCGAACGCGGAGGCCACTGGGCCACTTGGCCCAGAGGGGGGCTTTTTGTTTTTTTGTTAGCTTAGTTTTTTCTTTGTATTTTCTTTTCTTTTATTTATTTACTTTTCTGTTTTAAGTCATTTTAAATTATTTAGGCCTTTTATAAAAATGAGTTTACTACACCATATTTATCTATGTAATATTTAGTACAGTCTAACATTGTTATTTTAATGTTTGAAAACTTATATTATTTACCAAATTTTGAATTTGGATTTTGGACCGTTTTGATCTAACAATAGATTAGCAGAAGAACATGTTGATGTGGCACCATTAGCGTGATCACGTAGCTTAATTATCCAAGGCCACAATTCTCCTCCATTACAAGAAATCTCATTCCAGATTTAGGAGCGAATAAGGGGAAGGGAATTGGTTACGAAATTCTAACGGTCTTCTCGTGTTGGTTGCTCTTCTCAAGAAGTTAATCCCTTTCGCTGATGTCTTCATTTCTCCTCCGTCATCATGATGAAGTAGGCATCCTTGCTTCGGGAACTCCATCGACTTATGAAAGGATAAGGTTGTATTCGAAGAACGGTCGCCAAAGGTTGCTTATCCGTAGATAACATCGTAAGGTGGGGAAAGTAACTCTCAATTTGAAACTTAAGACATTATTGAGAGCAAAGTAAGAAGGTGAAAATAGGAGTTCCAAGTGATAGGCAATCGTCGTCACTAAACGAAGGAAAGGGATGCGAGCAATGGAATAAGTATTGCGTCTGATACCAGAATAGATCACAAGGTAGGTGGCTCGTGAATTACATATGAAGTCAAGCGCGAGGAATATCTTTGGCAACATGGTGTACAGGAGAGTCAGGTTTCGATCATGTGGAACTGTGGGTTATGGGCCCACCATGTGGGTTAAAAGTAGGAAGGGTGGTGACGTCTTGCACGATTATGTAAGCAAGGCATGCCGGAGGATAGCCTGGCAGTTATGTCGGCAACAACATCGGTACCAAGGGCGAGGGACGAAGAGAACCATTCTCCTGCTCGTTGAACGAGGCGGACCAATATGCAAAGTTTTCATCCATCGGTGGTTACCAAAATGTCATCAACTATAGTAACAGGGTCTTGCTGACAGAATTGTACACCGAGGTGTTTACAAAGGTAAGAATACTACCGCTATATAATATAGATCACAAGTAGGGTTACAATCCAATGGAAAGGAAAGGTGATTACCAGATTTAATCGTAACAATGGAAAGAAAATATGTTTAAACACATATTCGGGTATATCCTTCCCAAGGACAAGCAGAAAGCATGATATCCACGGCAGGATATGAAGTAGATAACCCTTCAGAAAGGGGAGAGAAATCTCATGACATTACCCATACAATGGTGTTTGGCATTTCAATAAGAAACATTTAGCATGGTGCTTCAAATGTTCTTGTTGAGAATTGGAGTACCAGACATGCTTCAGATTGCATTGACATGTTCTTAAGGCAAAGGTCGACTTTGATACACAAGGATCCATCAGATAACTTATTAAACAAGGCATTCAAGTTCCTCATGGAAAATTGGTTGACCTTGTTAAAAAAAGAAACTATAACAATAGGCCCTTCGCCAAAAGGGTAGGCATGACATCACCTTACCGAGTCATATAAAGACCGATGTTATAACTCTTGAAATATGTTCCAACCATCATTCTGACCGAGGTTCAGATCCGATTGGTGTGGATACCTCCACTTAGTATGCCCGAGAAGAAAAGGTGCAACAAATTGACGAGATGACAATGTAAGATTCTCGAAATGAACTATGAAGTGATTTCTAATAAGAGTTCATCATTAACCCAAGGAGAGGACAAGGAGGTGTCCGTGAACTCGACGGCAATTCATCGAGATTTCCAAAAGATGGATTTTCACAATTATGAATAAGGAGATAACATTTGTCGATCAAATGATATAAGGAAGTATGCTCGAGGAAAACATACACAATTAAACGTTGTTGAAAGGTGCGCCCAAAATATGGTTGGGTTGCACCACCAATGTCGAATGGTGATTCAATAAGCCATAGTCGCTGTGAGGGTGCGAGGCCTGGGGTTGGTCGGTGCGGCTGTCCGCGGCGACGCGGGTGGAGCGAGCGGGAGGGGCGCCACCACGAAGAAAGGAAGAAGGGGAGCTTCACAGGGAGGAGTAGGGCACGGGGGCCTGGGAAGCCTGGTGGTCGACGGGGACGACGCCGGAGCGGGAGGCGGAGGCGGGAGGGGAGGGACTACGCTGTTGATGGAGAGGGGCGACGTGGCTTGTTGAGCCGGCGAGGGAGAGGCGCGGAGGTAGCAACGAGGTCGGCGACGGCGTGGCGGCGACACAGTCTCCTGCCCGATCCAGGCGTGGGAGTCGGCGAGGCGAAGCGGAGGTCCAGGCACGGTGCGGCGAGTCGGCCTGGGCGAGGGCGCCGAGGGCGTGTGGTCTAGCGGGCGTTGGTCGGTCCCCATCTCGATCCGATCGGGTTCAGAGGGGAGACGAGGGAGGAGAGGGAGACGAGGGGGAAGGGGTCGGGATGGGGTTAGGGAAGGGGCGGGCCTATAGGCCAAAGTGTAAGGGAGGGGCCGCCTGCTCGAACGCGGAGGCCATGGGCCACTTGCCCAAGAGGGGGGCTTTTTGTTTTTTTTCTTAGCTTAGTTTTTCTTTTGTATTTTCTTTTCTTTATTTATTTACTTTTCTGTTTTAAGTCATTTTAAATTATTTAGGCCTTTTATAAAAATGAGTTTACTACACCATATTTATCGATGTAATATTTAGTACAACCCTAATATTTTTATTTTAATGTTTGAAAACTTTTATTATTTACCAAACTTTGAATTTGGATTTTGGACCGCTTTTGATCTAACAATAGATTAGCAGCAGAACCATGGTGACGTCCACCATTAGCGGGATCACCAAGCTTAATTATCCGGCATCACACTCATCAAAGCTTGGGGACAAAAATATCATCTTCATCAAACATAGCTTCCCCAAGCTTGTGGCTTTGCATATCATTAGCATCATGGATATTTAAGGAATTCATACTAATAACATTGCAATCATGCTCATCATTCAAAGATTTAGTGCCAAACAATTTAATGCATTCTTCTTCAATACTTTGGCATAATTTTCCTTTCCATCATACTCACGAAAGATATTAAAAAGATGAAGGATGAGACAAACCAGTTCCATTTTTTGTAGTTTTTTATAGACTAACTAGTACTAAAACAAGAAACAAAAGATTCGATTGCAAAATCTAAAGATATACCTTCACTTACCTAGCCTCCCGGCAACGCCTAAAAGAGCTTGATGTCTACTACACAACCTTCTTCTTGTAGACGTTGTTGGCCTGCAAGTGCCAGTTTGTAGGACAAGAGCAAATTTCCTCAAGTGGATGACCTAAGGTTTATCAATCCGTGGAGGCGAGGATGAAGATGGTCTCTCAAGCAACCCCGCAACCAAATAACAAAGAGTCTCTTGTGTCCCCAACACACCCAATACAATGGTAAATTGTATAGGTGCACTAGTTCGCAAGAGATGGTGATACAAGTGCAATATGGATGGTAGATATAGGTATTTGTAATCTGAAAATATAAAAACAGCAAGGTAAATAAGGATAAAAGTGAGCTAAACGGTATTGCAAATGATAGGAAACAAGGCCTAGGGTTCATACTTTCACTAGTGCAAGTTCTCTCAACAATAATAACATAGATAGATCATATAACAAGCCCTCAACATGCAACAAAGAGTCACCAAGACACTAATAGCGGAGAAAACGAGAGATTATGGTCGGCACGAAACCACCACAAAGTTATTCTTTCGGATCAATCTATAAAAGAGTTTGTACTAGAATAACACCTTAAGATACAAATCAACCAAAACCCTAATGTCACCTAGATACTCCATTGTCACCTCAAGTATCGGGCATGATTATATGATATGCATCACACAATCTCAGATTCATCCAACCAACATAAAAGTATTCAAAGAGTGCCCTAAAGTTTCTAGGAGAGTCAAGAACGGCCAACCCATATGCATAGGTTCCCAATGTCACGAACCCGCAAGCTGATCACCCATATACATCAAGTGTTCTCATAAAAGACTCAATCCGATAAGATAACTTCAAAGGGGAAACTCAATTCATCACAAGAGAGTAGAGGGGAGAAACATCATAAGATCCAATTACAATAGCAAAGCTCGATACATCAAGATCGTGCCATAGAGGAACACGAGAGAAACACGAGAGAGAGATCAAACACATAGCTACTAGTACATGCCTCAGCCCCGAGGGTGAACTACTCCTCCTCGCATGGATAGCGCCGAATGATGAAGATGGCCACCGGAGATGGATCCCCTCCGGCTGGACCAAGGGGTCCCATTGGTTTTGGTGGTTCGAGGCTTGCGCTGAACTCCCATCTATCTTCTGTTCTGGAAGTTTTAGGTATGTAGGTATATATGGGTGAAAGGAGTACGCCGGTGGAGCCACGGGGCCCCACGAGGGGGGCCCCCACCCTCATGAGCACCTCCCGATCTTCCCGACATGGAGTCCAAGTCCATCGTGGGGTTCCTTCCAAAAATAACCTCTTAGTTGATTTCGTCCGCTCGACTCGTCCGATATTCCTTTTCCTCAAACACCGAAATAGGCATAAAAAGAAAACTGGCTGGGCCTCCGTTAATAGGTTAGTCCCAAAATAATATAAAAGTGGATAATAAAGCCCAATATTGCCTAAAACAGAGATAAAGTAGCATGGAGCAATCAAACATTATAGATACTTGGAGATGTTTCAGACGCCCCGACTTGAACCGGCTGGTTTCTCGCCCTGCCGAAGCGCCAACGCCTCCGCTTGAACGAGTAGTCGGAGGTCGAGGACAACCACGGTGGGAGACACACGCCGGCTGGTTCAAGGCCGACACCAAAGACGACGGGCCGCTCTTTTCGTGAGCAAGGATAGTTTTTTATATTGTTGTTTTTATGGATCTTTTGTGTAAAAACATATATTTGTTATGCAAGTCGCCTGACTTGGGTCCTACCATTTCAGAGGTTGGATGACTACGCCTCCTAACCCTTCTTTCCTTCTTCCTCGCCTCTTCTTCTTCCTCATGCATCACCGCGACCGTCGACGGATACTCCCCAACATGCGTTGGATAAACATACACTATGAACGAAAATTATTTGTCAGCGATAGGATGGCTGAGTTTGGTTTGTTCACATGCGAAAGACGGTCAATGAGGGTGCGCTCCTTGGTTGGGTTTGCAGCGCGGAGCAATCGGGTGAGGTGGGACACGCGGCAGGAGCAATCGGGTGAGGGTGCGATACCGACAGCCATGCGCAAGTGTACCTCCTTCTCATTTTGAAAACTTTAGGTAAGCTTGGCAAAATGTGTGGCTAAGTTTGGCAATGCAAGGCCTAGACCCAAACAGGATAAGTAATGACGCATTAGGAGTACTAGTGTTAAAAATAAAGGCGTGGTTTTCCTTCGCGATTTAATCGATACAAACCTCGCTTCACGGTCAATTAATGCGATTTTTTTCTCCAAAGACCAAAGAGCTAACCATCTCACCTCATCGCTGATTAATGCAGCGCCATGCAAACCAACCTTCTACTTCCGCATGCATGCAGGGATATTAATGTCCTTGGTTGCTAACTCCATCAATTTTGCCTCGATTAGTGTTAGTGGCCCTTTTCAAATTGTAATTTTTGATATACGCCTTGTGTACAAAAAATGGAGGTAGTAACTATATTTGACTTCCTTCCCATTGCGGTGACGCCGACGATATCTTTTTTGGTGGTTTAGGCGCGCTCGAGGGAGAACACCATTGAGGAAGACCACGGTAAGTCGTTCAAGTGTCACCGCAGCCGAGACAACCGCCTTATTTGCATCCAGAAGTCCTTTACTAGTACTACTAGGAGTACTAGCGGTGAGATGGTTTCTAAGAAGACGATGGAGAAGCGGAGTCAACGAAGAGTGAAATGATGGTTGCTTGCTCGGCTTTTGTGATTTGACACCTCACGCTTTGTGATTTGTGATAGAAGGACAGGGAGTAGACTCGTGTCTATATCAGATTACATGCGCCCATCGGGAGAAAGAGGAGCGACGTGCATTTTTCTATTCCTTCAATCAATCAATCAATCAGGAGCTCGGTTCCATCTTTTGGCTTTGGCAACACCGCCCACAATGGTTCCCATGATGCCAAAAGCTATTTTCACATTTGGCTACACACCGCACTACTTGGTTTTGCTCCTGTGTCTATCTATACAAATCTCACCGATCTAAAAAATTATAGAATCAAGATTAGTAAAAGGAGGTGATTTTGCCACCGGATGGCGGGAGGTTTCTTATTTGATTAATGCTACATCCACGTAATGGATTACGAAAGTTACGAACTGATGTGATGTGGGACTATTTGATTGGATTAAAGGAGAGGATTAGGCCCACCCCACCGAAAATCGGGGGGCATATATAGATGGAAAGTATAATAGCAGCTACGTAGCCTTTGTAAGTCTAGGATTAGGCTTTATTTTCGAGGACGTTGTCCCGGCGGTTTGCTAACATGCGGTCCCACGTGTCAATGCTTTACCAAGCCGATCCCGCCCCACATGAGGCGTAAAACGAGAAGCAACACGTGGTTGTTGAAGAAGATGAGGAGAAGCGGATTCAACAACGAGTGAAATGATGGTTGCTTCGCCCTCCAACTTAATCAAGGGAAAGGTGCAGCTTGTGATTTGACTATTGCTCATTACTACGCGGCGCCATGACTCGGTGCCACCCCGCTGCTCTGACCAGATTCCGTATGGCACGTGGACCCGAGCTTGATGTCCCACATGTCGCGAAAAGGACTAGAAGATTTATGAAAGCGAAGCGCCCACTTTACAACGGAGGAGTAGACGACACGACGGCCTAGTGAACTGTCACTTGTATCAGATAGTACTATAGTTTTGTTGTTCGCATGATCCATCGATACAAACCCGATTAACAGAAAGGGCGGATTTTTCCCGCTGTAGATGATAACGCCATACATTTCAAAGGCAATTTTAATGTATGCAAAATGAATAATTATAAGTAACAATATGATATCTAGTAAAACAAAAACACATATGATTTATTGTGTTAGAGGTAGTAGTAGTGTTGTATTGCATAGTTGTTAAATGTAACATGCGAGAACGTAGAGATGCAATTTTGAGGGCCTATAGAGAGAAAAGCGAACGGTCACCGAACTTCGTAATAAGCTGATTACGGTCACTATATACGCTTTTGGGTGATTATATGTCACTTGCTCACAGTTCAGCATCGGATTGCACTCGCTGACCGCCAAATAGTCTGCTTGGTGCCATGTTGACTAGTTAAATTGACCACGCCCTTGTGGGTCCCACCTGCCAGTTCGGATAGGCAAAAGGTCGATAAACACAAATTTAAGGGTGCGAAAGGCTCCAACCCGCGCGCGGAATCACCGTTGTGTATGTGTTCCGGGCCCGATGGCGTACATGCACGGTAGGTTGACCACTTGAGCGTGAGAGTGCGGTTGGTCGGTGGTGTACGGGTGTGTGCATGCATGCGGCGGTGCGGTGAGTGTTGCGCGGCGCAGGGGCTCGGCGCGGGCATGGTTGCGTGTACGGTGAGTGTTACGCGTGGGTGGGTGCATGTTTTGTGTGAGTGTATGGATGCAGTTCGTAGCATGGCGCGTGTGTATAATCACCACACCAGCTCCTATGTGTTAAAACAGACGGCTCAGATGCCAATACAAGGCCACCTTGTCCGCTGTGCTCGGGGTCATGACTTCAACCACCGCCCAAATATTTTTGTCGCTTGTTTTCATTCTTATTAGCAAGATGCACGGTGTTGCACGTAACATCAAGATGCATTTGTATGACTTGTTTATCTTGGGAGAGAAAAGGATGAACGAGGGAAGGCCTTATTTGCAAATGTGGAGAGGTGTGGGTGCCTTTTTGCAACATTGCCATAGTTTCTTTTCCTATCCGCCGATATAAATCGGACGACCTATATTGCAGGATGGCGACACCATCATCACCAACTCTGTTTTTATAAGAGTGTATTTTATGTATTTTATAAGAGTGTAGATGTAGAGTAGATACAAGTCACTGTGGGCAAGATGGTAGTGAGATAATGTGATGCAACACTAGAGGTGCCACGGGAGCGCTTAACTGGTCAACTAGTCATGTCATGAGCAACAGAATTGTATGGTGAGCCGGATCGTGATAATAAGCACTAAACGTAAATGGTGACCGTAATGAGTGGATTCTAAGTCCAATGTACATATAGTGCTTTTGCTTCAAATACAATGATCGCATTGCATATATCGCAAGAGAAAGATGAAACATGCGTGAATTTTCCGGGGCTTACTTTAGAGGACCGGAGATAGTTTTGTGTGCATACGTGAAAGGGGCATTGGGGGTATGCGATGGGGAGAGAGATGCTCTTCGCTTTCTTTATTATGACTAACTTTGTATATAGTATAAAAATATACAAATTCACTATGGAATAAATATCATTTGGGCACCATGCAACAATTATGCTCATACTCCTCCATATGGAGGAGTAATATTGTATATATGTAGAAACTCTAAAATAATTTTTTGGCCACACTTTATTCAAAAGGAATGTTGTATGCAAATAAACATGAAGAGAGGGCTTTTTAGATCAATGGGTAATGTATGTAACATGTCCGAATTGTAGTTGATGCATTTGGGGGCCTAGAGAGGTATTGTGTGTATTACGATTCAGAGAGGCATGGATAGAGGGGCCACGGGGGCATGGGAGAGATAGCACGGAAATAAGAGTGGTCTAGAGAGAGAGAGAGAGAGAGAGAGAGAGAGAGAGAGAGAGAATATGACGCCACGACAAGAGATTCCATTCCCTTGAGTGTGTATATGCAAGGGGAGGGAACAGAGGCACCAAGAGAAATTTTTGTGTGTGGTGTTTTGTTGGTATGTGGGTGTGAGAAGATAATGAGACGGGGGAGAGGGTGTGTCACCGTTAGGTCCGGGTGGGTCGAGGTGAGGCCCTTCGCTCGGTTCCTCCCGCGCCACATTGGTCGGCCCTGACGATTTAGGAAGACCCATGGATGACTAGTCGACAAGACAAAGATAGCAGAATTGTGAAGGACTCGGTCCATGCAAAGCAGCTAGGATTTGTAACCCTAGGTTCTTGACTAAGGTAACCCTTTATCTGATATTACTATTCATACAACCTAACTTAGGGGCATCCTATGAATGCTCGCAGAATCATACCCAATTAGGAAGAGAGGTGAGACAATGCATGAGAGACTCCATGAAGATAATGTGCGACATGAGACACGAGGCAGGTCCATGATATAGAAAGGGTCATGAGGATTGTGGTGTATGTTTTATAGAGGAAGAGTGCTTGTGATAAAGGTTAGTGAAAACAGTTGTAAATGGTTATAGAGGGAGGGAGGGTTATATCTAGAGCATTTGTGAGAGAAAGACACCTCGAGAGTGTGAGCATGTGTGAGAGACCACCATGGAGAGTGAAACTACATAAAAGACTGCTCTACAATTTGATTAAAGATATAAATTGTATCCAAATATTAGGATGGGATCATGATATTTGCAATTCAATAGGAGCGGTCATTGATCCATTAGACA
This sequence comes from Aegilops longissima, assembly GCA_021605205.1. Classification (NCBI taxonomy): domain Eukaryota; kingdom Viridiplantae; phylum Streptophyta; class Magnoliopsida; order Poales; family Poaceae; genus Aegilops; species Aegilops longissima. The sequence goes on along the minus strand of JAHIAM010000036.1, from coordinate 4,514 downwards.
TCTAGATTCTATCAAATTTGAGCATGTCTATGTTATTATTCGACACAATTGATCCACATAGTTAGTATTTTGAACTCCGATAATGCATCGCAGCAATCAATATAAACGTGAGTATAGTTCATTTGTGGTGTAAAGCACATTATACTTGAAAGTTACACAATGGACATTATAAATAGCTACCTATGAACTAGCATACATTTGAATTCAACTTAAGGGGTTTAAAAATCAAATTCAACATGAAGTCCATTCAATTATTTGAATTTGATATCATGGCATTTGTAAACCATACCTAAATTATGGGAGCACCAATCTTGCTCTTATTTTGTACATATAGCATATATAGTCGTACAAAATAGATTCAAATTTAGCCCTCCATTCCAAAATAATCGTAGTTATAGGATTTTCAAGTGTCAAAATTTCAAAAAGAAGCGGATAATTTAATGAGGTTTTCAAACATACAAGGTCAAATATAACGTTGTCTATTTAGGTCAATCCTCATAGTTCAAGAGTACTCTAAACGGAATGCTTGTGTTTCAAAATTTCAAATGAAGCCCAAAAGAGCCTCTATCGCCTAAACCGCCGGAGACCAATGTTTGGTAGTCCAAGAAGTACTTTTCTAATAACTCCAAGGAAACCTACCGCCCGACGCCCAAAGGTCTAAACCGGGTTGTAGTTCATCTAGACGCCACGACCGATCCAAAACATTCATACACAATGCCGCCTTACACACATGCCCGTCAAATCACTCCCCCACTATTTGGGACACTGGGATTACCATCCAACCCCACCAGCAAGAGGTCCAATTTAAGAGGGGGCAAAGTTTGTACTTTCCCAAATTTCAAATAAGCGGCCCCATCTTCTGCTCAAAAAGCCAAAACAAGCTGCCCCGCACCAAAACATGGTTCCCCCACCGCCTGATTCCCCATTCGACTGTGGGAACCAAAACTACCTTCCACCAGCTGAAACCCCGACGCCCTCCGGCGGCCACCCCATTCCACCCATCAACCGCGCCTTCCATCACGCCGGAGTAATACCCGACGGCCTGCCCACCCAATCAACCGAACGCCCACGGCTAGTAGTTAAGCCGAGGCCAGCGCTCATCCGAGCGGGTTAACCAGCCTGGCCCGCGCCACCATGCCACTAACTCGCCACCCTCCACCAGACTAGAGTCCCATGGCTGGATTGCTCCCCGACATACGCCATGGCAACACAAATAATAATTTGATGGGTTGCCCAAGCCTCACCCTCCGTAACATCGGTTTCGGTAAAGAGAAGAAAATCGCGACATGTGGAGAGAACATCGTTTCTAAAAAGAAGAAAATCGGCGACATGTGGAGGTGACTACACCCAACCAAAAAGGTAATACCTCTTCCTTATTTGTGCAAATCTTCGCTTTGTACGTATTCATCCCACATAAGACACTAGTTGATCTCTTCTTGATACTAGATGTTCCAGTAACCTCCATGCACAAGGTTTTCCTCATATACTATTTTACCCTTAGCTAGAGGCCGCCCCCAATTTCATTTTGGCCAGTTGATTCCAATAACGGAAGATTCTGCGACGCTTAGACGCCTATTACGGAAGCAGCGCCTTGGTGTTTATCTTAGGGCGCAGGCCTAGAGCTACGGCTCGATCCGGAGGCGGTCGGGATTAAAGGATGGCCTGGGCGCCGCCAAGCACGACTGGTGTGAGGTCGAGGAGCGCGGCGGCGGCATGGGTCTGGGCCGGTGGTCGGCGGTTCAAGAAAGATCATCAACGGACTTGGGAGGTAGGAAGGCCATTCTGCCTTATAGATCGAGTTCATTAAAAAATCGATCACCTATTTATTTTCAAATCGTTATCTTAGATATGACCACATGTGGTGGTGTGAGGAGTACTGCATTTCGTGCTCATATATTACAAAATCATAAGAGTAGAATCTAATTTTGTTTATGCAATGTTGTAGAGCTATCATATGTCTCCTGCATTTATTTTTCAGCCACTGCTATCGCTACTTTTACAAAGGCACTAGTCTCGCACACACTTCATCCTTACTCTCACTATTGTGTTTTTATGCTAGGTATTTCAGCTGCCATGAGAGAAGCCAAAAAAAAGAGAGAAGTCGCTCCACCAGATGCCGGTAGGCAAGACACCTATAACGCATAAAGGTGATGTCACGGATGGAGACGGTAAACGTAGCTCGAGTTGATGACCGCCAATGAACCACCATCCTGTGTGCTTGCTTTAACTTCGGTGTCATATGTGGTTGCATGTTCCATATGGTGTCTAGCTTGTATTCGAAAGGCCGTAGTCGGTAAGATAAGCAAAGATATTTTTACATGAACCACCATCCGTGAGCACCAACAAATAGCTAGTCGCACTAGCTGAGCCAAGGACAAGCCCAACAAAGATAGGCATCACCGAAGCCAACTAAAAGCTGCGATGGTGCGAGCCCGCCTCCCACCGTGCTCGTGTCCTAGATGATCATGCTCACCACCCACCGGATGTCTAGCTTGTATTGCTTCCAATTTGGTTAAATTGCATCCGCTTAGCTTCACATTATACTTTGAATATGACATGCCTGCTTTTGGTACATACTAGTACATCGTGTATTAACCATGTTCTTACATCAAACTAATGTTCTTGTGTATCCCTCATCAATCACTTATGACGAGGCATGCAGGCAAGGGACTACTCTCATTTAAAGAATGCCGCCTCCACATGATTCTCAAGAAAGTAAATGCTAGATGAAGATAGTGAACGTAGCTCAGAGTTGATTACAACATCTCCCTACACTAGCATCGCAGTGCTTGCTCTAACTTAGCAAGGATATGTGGTTGCATGTTGCATATGGTGTCTAGATTGTAATTCTTCCAACTGTTAAACTGCATGTGCTAGTCCGCTTAGCTTATACATTATACCGTAATGTGACATCCTTCCTCGTATTTAGTACATAGTACATTTGTCTATTAAGCATGTCCTTACATAAAATTATTGTTTTTTGTATCCGATCAATCAACATGACGAGACACCTTTATATATGCAAGTTATATTAGTTGCATCTTCATATGATTTATAGCATGGCTGCTTCTAATTTGTTGAAATTCCATTTATGATGGGACGCTTAACTTGGCAGAGTCATATTGGTTGCATCTTTCATGTGGTGTCTAGCTTGCATTGCTCTTATTTGCTAGAATGGTTTCGCTTAGTTTACATAAACAGCCAGAACATGCCATGCCGCTGTTATTCGACATATTCCATCCCGGTATCATGTGTTTGCCTTACATCAAAGTAGTGATTGTAAGATTATGCATGAATGAGTTCCAAGAGAGAATTTTATTGCTTTTTCTTGTCTTTTACTTGACAATTCAAAATCAATAAAGCGGAAGGAAGTTAGCAAGGCAGGGATAAAGGTGCTCCTTCCAACGGAGGGCCTCTACGCTTACCCTCCACACCCCCAAGATGATTTCCAAGACAACACATGCATAGACACTCAACAAAGCTGTGTTTATGATGAGCACGTTCTAGTAGATCACCGATGCTCCTCTAATTGGCATCGTATATGTGGTTGCATGTTATTGTGATGTCTAGCTTGTATTGCTTCTAATTTTGTTGCATTCCATCGCTTACTTTAACATTATACTTGAATAAGACACGTCCCATTTCTAGAACATACAATATCCCTATCACACCATGTTCTTACATCAAATTACTACTTGTAACCGCAATAATCACTTATCATAAGACACGTTGACCTTGGAGGTGATATAGGTTACATCTCATATACTTGACTTCAAGATCCGCTGAGGCAGGTTTAAAAGGCCACGGATGCTGTAGTCACCAAGTTACTATCGGAGGGCGTTGCCGTTAGGTGTCATGTCGATCCTCCCAACATGGATGCGTAAGGAATGACAAAGACGAAACCGTTCAACACCTTCTCACCATTTATCTAAGGGTTATGTATGGAAACTAGTAATATTTCTTGCTCGCCCCATACTTTCTAGGATGTGATAATGTGTCGGACCCCGATTCCAAGTCACATCGATCTAGCCGTAACACCTCATATCACTTTTTGCCTCACGACGGTATTCCTACCTGCGTTTTACCATGGCCCGGAACCGCTGGCCTTTTGGCTCACGATAATAGGTCGCTAGCATCCATATGATGAGAACCCGCGACATGGCTAGTCGTGAACCCAAAGCGGCACTAACCCATGGGGACAGTACATGAATCACATCGGCATGTCGGTCATCAACGGAATCTGAGACGGGCTAACGACTCCTCTTGTAGCAGTTAGGGACTTCGGATGTCACCGCGACACCGGAGCGGTGAAACACATGCCCCAAGTGTCCAGAGAAAAGGGCAAAGGACACCGGAACCCAAAGGGACTACTATGGCTCAAGGAAGCACTAGACTACATTTCCCATAAGAGAGGCTCCAAGGATAAACAACTAGATTGTCGATCCCCACATACCAAGCATTTCAAACATAACACAATATGCCCGATATTGTAAATACAACATGGCATCACAATA
>JAHIAM010000035.1:0-27098 GCA_021605205.1 Aegilops longissima | reverse complement strand
TACGATTAAATTAAAATATAAATGGCATTACTATTTTTGGATGAAATCATGAATTTTGCAAATTGCGTGATGGACTAAAATCGGTCTATCGACACCCATACTATTGATTTCTAGCATGTGCATGTGTTTATTTCATATTATCGATACATAGAGTGAGAGCGGTTTGAAATACATGCAATGGATGCTTTTGCAATTCATATATAAACATTAATTAGTGCACTCCATGTTGTTAGTGTGAAGCACTTTTATACATTTGTCACTTTCATGGATACATTCCAAATTGCTAGCTACTAAATAGAATACATGTCTAATTCAATATAAAGGGGTTTCAAAGATTCAATTCATAGGAAGTGCATTCATCTATTTGAACCCAGATAATGGCATTTGTAAATCAGATGTAGAAGGGGGCATCAATCTTTGTTGTGAGTTTGAACATCCTATTATATTCATACGCATATGTAACTTTTTTGGCAACCAAGGAGATTATCCTGAACCATGCATGAACCGGTGTGTTGCATATTTTTAATATATAATCGTACAATGTATATTCAAATGTACCCCTCCATTCCAAAATAATCGAAGCTTTAGGATTTTCAAGAGTAAAGATTTGTGAAGTTTGACAAACTCGAAAGTTCAATTCAAGAGAACCGAAAACGCTAATGCTTCTGCCCCAAATATTGAAAGAAGCTAAATAGGGCTCTCTCGTCACCCAAAACCGCGAGACTAATGTTTTGATGGTAGGAACATCATCCCGACTGCCCGTAGCCCATCGCCCGATGTCCAAAGTTCTAAACGGGTAGGTTTGTAACTTCACCAAGACGCCAGCCTCAACCGCTTTGAAGCATTCTCATGCCGGGCGCCACCTGCGCCGTCAAATCTATCCTCGCCACATTTGGGACATCATCGCCCTACCCCAACCCAATACGTTTAGATGGGGCAAAGTTTGTAACTTTCCCAAATTTCAAACAAGCGGTCTCAAATGAACATTGTTCCCCTAGTTCCCCGCCCTCCGCTTCCCATTCATACTCCGGGGTAAAACGCCTCTCCACCACCGCAAACACCACTCCTCCGCCTTCCACCCCATAGCGCCAATCCATCGCCGCCTCCATCACGCGGAGCCGGTACTCGACGCCGCCCTCCAACGCAATAGCAACCACAACGCCTCAAGGACTTAGCAGTTAGCCAAGGCAAAGCCGCCCACGACGCCGACGCCGACGCAAGGCCGCATCGTAATCCACCACCACGCCCTGCGGGCTCACCGCATGGCTCCACTGCCGCAACCATCCACCGCACCGGAGATGTTCTCGCTCGCCGCTCGCCGCCGGATCTGCTTCCCCACCGCCGGCTGTAGACGGCCACCGCACTCAACAACTTGGCTATGGGTTCGCCCAAGGCTGCACTGCCCCCTCTAACTTCTCGCTTCCGAACAACAAGAAGATCGCCGGAAAATGTATGAGGACACAACACCGCCAGCAGAAAGAGGTACTCCTCTCCCTTATTCATGCAAATCTTACGCCTCCCGCCACACCGTATTCATCCCACGAAGAAACTAGTTGAGCGCTTCTTATCGTGATCTTCTTCGTGATACTAAATGCGCAAGGTTTCTCCCTTTACTATTTCACCTTGCTAGAGGTCAAGAGTCTACCGATTTCAATTGTGGTCACGAACCGCAATTAAAGAAGAAGCACCTGCTTAGCGCTGAGCACCTATTCCGTTGTTCCTGGGAAGGCGATCGGGTCTATCATAGTGGGGCGAGGAGGTTTGCGCCCGATCTGGAGGTCGGCGGGCTTGAATGGATGGCTGGGCGTAAAAGCAAGCACGGCGTGTGGTGAGGTCGAGGGAGGGCGCAGGTGGAGGAATATCGCCGGTGGTCGCTAGCGTTCGAGGAAGATCGCCAATCGACCGGCCGAGGTAGATGAAGGCGATATGCCCGTTTTGTACATCGGACGGTGCAGAAAAAATGGATCAACCTATTTGCTTTCAAATGACCGTTATTTTCATAGAATCCTGTAGTAATTTAGTGTGCCATGCATGTTGTTGAGATATCATATTTCTCCCGGCCATTTATTTCTCACCGCCTGCTATCCGCTACCTACACTGCAGACTAATTGTGCAATACACTTCACCCATACTCACACTATTGTTTTTATGCCCGGGTATTTCTGCACTCGACGCAAAGGTTGATGAATGCGTAAAAGAAAAGATGTAAGTCGCCTAGTGTAATTCAAGATAAGCACTAAGCCTTCAGCACTTAATGGGTGCAAGGTCAGCAGTTGGAGACAAGAACGAGCTCGCAATTGATGATCTCATTGCTACACACAACCATCCTGTGCTTGCTTTAACTTCGCTACCGTCAAATGGGTTGCATGTTGCATATGGTGTCTAGCTTGTATTGCTTCCATTGGTTAAATTGCATCTGCCTACTTTTACACATTATACCTTTGATAATGGCATGCCTTCCTGTTTTTGATACATACTAGATATGTCTATTAACCATGTTCAGACATCAAACTAATGCTTTTGTGTCCTCGTTGTCGGGAAGTCGATCGGCCCATTTAACACCTATGGGACCGGGTCCCTTGTGGTTCAGAGGGGCGGAGATTGCACAAAGAGCGGATCAAGCGATGCACACGAGCAGATTTACCTAGCTCGGAGCTCTCCGAGAGATAACACTCCACCGCTGCTTGTCTGATTATTTGAGTTCTTGCTAGGGAGCAATGAGGGCTACAAAACCCAGCTCTCAGTGTGTGTGTGTATCGAATGAGTCGAGTGAACTAAACCGAGCCGAACCTTTCACGCTGCACTTGGGCCTCCTTTATAGGTACAAGGGGTCACCATGCAAGTAGACTAGGTAAAATAGTAAAACATTGGTTGGTACACCCGGTACTTGTACAAAGGATCGTACCTAACTCGACGGCAAGGGACAAAAGCTATAATGTCCGCCCCGTCTGCCGAATAAAGGCAAACAGGACCGCTGGCGCGCCCGCTTGCCACGATGGTAGCTTGTCGCCGCTTATCGCCGCCTCCCCTGGCTGCTGCACAGCCCATCGACACGCTGCGCTCGGAAAGCCCCATGGTGACACGCTGGGATGAGCCGAGCGAAATGAAGAGAGGTCACTTGTCGCTGGCGAAGCGCCTTTGCCGCGCAAGGTTCTTGTCGCGCTGGAGTTTGTCGTCCACCAGCCCCGCAAGCTCCTCTTGCCGGGTCTTGTTTTGTGCCCCAGTGGCCTTCCCGCAAGCTCCTCTTGTCGGGCCTTGATTACTTTGTTCTTGAGTGGCTCCAAAGGAGCCGAGGATCTTGGCGTCATACCAGGCCAGCCCCGCTGCTGGGTGCGACCGTCTGCGGCACGAAGTTCGGGATACTAGGTACCCCTACCTAGTACAACCGACGAGCCCCGCCCGGCCACACATCGCGCTAAGTTCATGGCCAGTGCCCAAACAAAGGCACGGGCACGCACGGCCCGGATCAGCAGTTATTTCGACCTTACTGACGCCCCCATTTAACGGCACGCATCGGACGGGCGCCGGGAGAGATCGTGGGCTTTTTTTTAATGGGAAACGAACGCCCGCCCCTCTCCCCTTATAAGCAGGGGAACAGGGCAGGACGCCCACTTGCCCATTGCTGTCACATCGTGAACCACCGCCGCTCCCCCCCTTCTTCCCCGAGCCCAAAGAGAGCGACGCCCGCTTCTTCCCTATCGCCACGGCACCATCAACGCCGCGACCTCCACCACCTCCGCCATATTCGGAAGTCGAAGGCAAGGGGTGAAGTCGCCGAGGCCCAGCCGCTCGCGGCGCCATGGAAGGAACGGGCCCTCTTCGATCCCCGCTGATGTGAAGGAGCTGCGGGATGTATTATCTTTTTCCGTCGACGAGATCGGGGCACCAAGACGAGGGTCATCTCTCCGCCACATCCGAAAGTTTCCATCGGGTACCCCTTTTGCGCTTTTTTCCATCAAGGGCTCTCGCCACTTTTTGAATTCTTTGTGATGTCATGAACACATATGGCCTCGGGCCTTGATTTCACCCCCAACGGCCCTCAAGATGGCTGCTTTCACACCTTCATGAATTGTCTGGTCCACCTAAATGTAGCACTCTTCCGCCATTACTTCATGCCCTGAGAGAGGAGAGCCGCTGCGGAGGGATTGCATGGGTCTCCGTGATCGGCAAAAGGAAGCATATCTTGACGGAGAGCTGCGAAAGGTGGGAGGAGTGAGATGACTGGTGTTGATCTTAGAGGAGGAGCCACAGCTCACTGCCCTCGCGCCAAACTCCCATAGTGCGCAAGAATGATTGGAGCAACTTGGCGCCGGAGGATGACAAGTTGAAGATTGTCGTGATTAGGATTCAGCCCGCAAGCAGGGCTTACCGTAGGAGCAGTTACGCGATTTCTTCGGCCACAGACAGCGCCTTTGCAGGAGAGGAGGAGGCCGCTGGGAATTCCAAACGCGGACATCATGAGGCTGCGCCTGGTTTGAACCGGAACTTACTGCCTTGAGCCGATGGCATGCTGCGGAGCTGTTCGCCTCGGCGCGGATCACCCCGAGTGCTCATGTTGCGAGGGGAGTCGCGTTTTCGCCAAAGATGTCGGGAAGTTGATCGTGGCCCATTTAACACCTATGGAGCGGGTCCCTTGTGGTTCTGGAGGGGCGGAGATTGCACAAAGAGCGGATCGGCAATGCACACGAGCAGATTTACCCAGCTTCGAGCTCTCCGGAGATAACACTCCTATCGCTGCTTGTCTGATTATTTGAGTTCTTGCTAGGGAGCAATGAGGGCTACAAAACCTAGCTCGAGTGTGTGTGTATCGAATGAGTCGAGTGAACTAAACCGAGCCGAACCTTTCACGCTGCACTTGGGCCTCCTTTATAGGTACAAGGGGTCACAGTGGTGTAGACTAGGTAAAATAGTAAAACATTGGTTGGTACACCGCTTGTACAAAGGTAATAGTGATTCACTTAACTCGACGGCAAGGGACAAAGCCATAAATGTCCGCCCTTGTCGCCCAACAAGGCAATAGGGACCGCTGGCGCGCCCGCTTGCCACGATGGTAGCTTGTCGCGCCGCTTATCGCCGCTTCCCGTCATGGCTGCACAGCCCATCGACACGCCGCGGTTCGGAAAGCCCCATGGCGACATCGCTACGGATGAGCTGGAGCGGAGATGAAGAGAGGTCATTGCCGCTGCAAGGTTCTTGTCGCTGGAGCTTGTCGCCATCAGCCTTCCTGCAAGCTCCTTGCCGGGTCTTGTTTTGTGCCTCGAGTATCTTCCCGCAAGCTCCTCTTGCCGGGCCTTGATTACTTTGTTCTTGAGTGGCTCCAAAGGAGCCGCTGAGGATCTTAAGGTCACTGCCAGCTCCTGCCATGGTGTTGGGATCCCCAACTATTGACCAAGACAAATCAACTGATGCATATAATGCAATATCGGAGAATTTTTGTCAATCAAGATGTCCGCCACACTGCGACTTCAGCGGAAACAAACAAATAGTTGAAAGTGCCATAGGATTGGAGAAACCAAAAACGTCTCGAAAACTCCACGTCCAACTAGATCAATTATTCGTGCCAATCAGAAAATTGGTCTTAAAAAAGGTGCTTCGTCGTGCTTTTAACATGACACATCCTATCTCAAGATCTGTTGCTGGTCAGCCCATTGCCTCCATTTATCGAATTACATAACGCACAAAAAGGGAGGAGAAAAGACTTTGCAACGACTAGGAATAAGAACACTTACTAAAAAATAGCTCACATAAATTTAAGAGCCCTCGAGTGACTTGGGTAAAAGAATTTATGTATAATGATTATATGTACCAAAATTATATCATATATGTGTTCACCAACTTTAAACGGCCTTAACCAATCACCGTCGGCTTTCTCCCTCTTCGCCAAGGGTCAAAAGTGTTATGTACTCCCCTGTCGAAATATCGACGTGCTCCGATAACTGTGCAATCAGGCCATAAGGCTGAATACAAAGCGCGCCAGGAACTTATGCTATATTACCGATGAAATGTAAGAAGCATCTTCAAAGAAAAAATAGTACCCCACCGATACCTTTTCTTTGGTTGCTCACTATGAGACTGCAGTATAGATTTTGTACCATGAGTTCCGCTTGTGTGCCGTACCATTATTGAAAATAAGAGCGCTTAGCTTTCAAATTTCACTCAAGATGAGGTCCGCCTGGGTGACCCGATCATGATAATCGCAGAGGTGCTCCCTTTACTCCCTAGCCAACAATCGGGAACGAGGGGTAAACACAGGAGCAAAAACCCAGCTTGCAAATCACTTAGGTCAATATGGTATATTGTAGCCGTGAATACAAACAAGAAACAAGCCAGAACTATAATCATATGCAAGAGGAAAAGCTCCAGAAGGGAGCCCCAAGTAAACGGGTATTTGAATTTGTGTGTCACAAGAAAGTTTGGACAGGGAAGTTTTCACAAGCAAGGTTTTGCCAAAAGGTATAAAGCTTGGTTTAACTGAACAAAATTTAAAACTAGGAGTTTTGATATGAAAGCGACTTAGCTGGTTAATGTGGTTCGGCATTGATGACGGGTCCGAGCTTGGTGCAGGACAAGGTCTCAGCCTGCTACTCATGTCCGAGCCAAGAGCTCGACACCAAGAGGTGAAGCCCTGGTCTAGCCGAGGTGATGGAGCAACGATGGGGTTGCCAAACCGGCAGCTGCAAGGCATGGCGACACAATTTGGTCGATGGAGGTGGATTAATAAGACACCACGCAGAGGGGATATAGTGTGTCTGATCTAGTCAATTGCCCTGATGTAGGATAGTGCAAGCAAGAGATAATAATATATATTTTTAAAAATCCTACTTAACAAATTTAAGTAAATAATTAAAGAAATATGGCCGAATGCCAAGGTCGCCCCGACAGAGTTGCCACGTGAGATGCCGCACAAGGACGCGGTTGATGCGACGCCACAACTTGATCGATGGGTATGACAACGCCATCGGCCCATAGAGTCGTCATGTGACGCAATGGTTGATTACCTACACACATAAAAGAGTGCAAGCCAACAAGAATAACAAAGAGATAATAATAATAGAAAACTTCAACTTAATTTAAGTGAAGCAATTAATTTAAAATGTATTCTGCTGAAGCAGCATCGACGCCAGTCCGCTTCAGCGGATCTCGACGATGCAGGACGGAATCGGATAGCTCGATGTGTCCTCATACCGGCACGTAGTTCGCCGCCGGATGTCCATAGACTTTGGACATAGGCCTAACTCACGCCCATCTTGTCCCTATGTGATCTATGTCCATGTTGGTCTTGCGCAACACGCCATCCGCTGCCTCGCTTTAAAAAGAAACACAACAAGAGCCGCAAAAAGTATTCTAATGCAATTCAAATAAGCACTAAGGAAAATATCACCGGATGTGAATTGTGAGGAAGCAACGCCCAATTGTTTTTCAATCACCTCAAATCAGCACGTGATGGTTTGCCGTTTAGCAACAACCGACCTGGCACACACCGAATTTCGGTCCGATCGAATCGAGACAGCCGAGACGGCTTAACACGGGTGCCGTAGTGGCTAACATCGCCGCAACTCGCCGCTATCCCGTAAGATCGCAAGCAAAATTTGCACAGCCGACAGCAACAATTTAAAGGAAAATAATGCAGCTGCATGAACTATATTGAAAGTATGACACCTGATTTTTAAAAGGGGCGACGAGAAACCGAGAAAAAAGGTCGACATGAATAAACTAGTACCACTTTGTGTGGAGGTCTAGACAATAGAAAGCGCAAGAACTTTTGAGTGGATTCCACGGGCATCTATTCCATGGAATTTGATCTTTCCAAGGTCTTGTTGCACGCCAAGCCAAATTTAAGGTAGCAGCCAGGAATTAGTTAAACATTGCCGCAAACTAGTATATTAGTAGTAGTACTACTCGCACCGAGGTAAGAAAGGCTGGATCGTTGCTTTTGATAAGAAAAAGAAGAAAAGACAAGGATCATCCTCAGATGCGCTACCGAACAGGAAATTTCCAAGCTTCATGTGTCCTTAGCGACCAGGTCACGCATGCACTGAGGCTAGTGCATCTCTAGTTCGGGACAAGAACCACCATGGCTCTTGGCTGTTCGGGCGCTTTTGCTGCTTAATGGTCACAAGATGAACTCTCTATCCGATCTAAGATCAGATTCACTCAAGAAATCTATGAAAATAGCAATCCAAGAACAACAATTTAAAGGAATTGTTGTATGGAACAAATCTAATCGAAAAATATCACCTAATTATCCCATCGATCCGGACTAACACCCAGCAGTGCTCTCAATGAAAGCACCAATGTCGTTCAATATCCGTGTATTTAGGGGTCCTAAGCTAGGCATCTTGGAGCGATGGTAACATGGACACGGGTTTTACCAGTCGCTCTCTTGATGAGATAAAACCCCACATGTCGCTTTTGATTGTATACATGTGGGTGTAGTATGAGTACATGTATCTACCACAGATTGTAGTAATGAATGATATCTTCCATTGACTAGCCCGCCTCGGTTATATAAGACACCGGAGGCCTAGGGTTTAGGAGAGTCCTGTCTTGGGCGCCAAGTCTTGTGGAGCCTTCCTTGTATGCGCAGAGGTTATTCGAATCGCCCATGAGTATCCGCCATGGGGGTCCTCACTTCAATCCAACTGATCGGAGAAGACATGGTGAGTACCCTCAGTCCAGACAATCACCATGGGGCCCCGTGATTTGACTTTCCATTATCATTTTAATCACAAGCTTAGGACTCCATGTGAGCCTCCCATTCGACCACCTCCATATTGTGTGCCTCTCTCAATGCTCCACCATGTAGTAGAGGCTGGTTCTTGCATGAGAGCCCACTTCTCCACTTTTTCCTTGCCTCTCTTTCCTCCACATATGCAAAATGCCATGTAAAGCGCACTATTGTACTTACTTTTACTTGTTCCTACAGTGTTAAGCTTGCCACATAGGCATAAAGTCTGATGTGGTGTTAATCAAGAAGAGAGAGACTAGTTTGGTGACCCAAGGAAGAAATGCTAAGCTGCTGTACCTAGGGGTGAAAAGACAATTTGAGTCTATAGCTAATTAAATGAACCAAACTTAGCAACACCATTTCATTAGAAGAGGTCACCCTTGGCAAATGCAATAATACTAGTATTGTCCCATAATATAAGAACATTTTTGGCACTACACTAGTGTCAAAACATTCTTATATTATGGGACGGAGGGAGTACGGAAGAAAGAGATAGAGAGGAGTAAAAAATACACTTATAGCCAACCTTGTTGTAGTATGAGTGACTAAGGATGACTATGTATGACATGCCAACATCGACAGCCTAACGCACCGTGTTAAATCTTCCAAGGGCGCTGATCAAGATTTGAGCGACGCGACAGTCAGGTAGGCGACCATGATACGGCTGCTGGCAGCCCTTGGATCTGAGATCAAATGGTCGCATGTTGTTGTTGAAAATTTTATAATAACCTCCGTGATAGGATATTCACCCATAGGTCTAGAATCACGCCATGCAACCTGCTCGATCTCGTGATCCAAGGGCTCTTTAAGCCCGCATCATGGGAGAATGGAGCTACTACCCTCGCTGTCAGACGCTACAGTTCGCCTCACTGCCCCCGACGCCCTTCAATACTACGGCGTTCGCCCTAGTCGCCCCATTCACATTACGGCAGTTCCACTAATCCTAACCTCCTCCCAAATCCATGGCGCCCCAAATTCCATGATCGGCGGTGAGTACAAGGTTAGAACCATCACCAGCGATGAGTTCGACGCCATCTACACCGCTTCTTCCGCGACGGTGAAAGGATGCCTTTCGCCTGCATTTACGTTCAAAAACTCGATGATGAATGGTTCACTGGCTAGATGTTGAGTACACCATAGTCCCGGACGCAGAGAAGGATCTAAAGGACGCAAGAGAGGAAGAAGCCCGCCGTGATACAGGTTATGCATATAACAATTGCTTGGTCTACCACATGCCATGCCGACGTTGAGTGCCGGATTTTAAGAACTTCCTCAAGGACAAAAGTTGAAATTTGTTATCAGAGACTTTAAGAACATAAAGAAGTCCTGGGTCGGATAGGCCTCTGTAGGCAACCCCTTCGACCTCCGTAAGAATCGGCCGGTGCCTCTCTCAGCCTTCATCGCTGACTCGGCAGAGCCATGGTTCATCCTTCGCATCAGAACCGGAGAAACCTCATTACACATTTCATCGTTATGCATGGCAGCGGAATGTATTAATATATAGACCACATCCACTACGCCGCAATGGATGGCTACATTTGTTTCAATATCTACAAGGGTTGGATGTAGAGCAACAGCCAAGTAAAAGGTTCAAGCAAAGAAGTATCGAGAGGAAGAAGGACAAGGATCAAGTCGAGGATGTGGACGAGGACCCACTAAGGTGGCAGTGTCGCTGCTCATGGTGGTTCTAAACTTCTAATGCAAGGTTCACCGGATTAGTTGCATAGTTTAATTTCAGGTGTGCTTAGTTTAATTTGAGGGGTGTTGTGCTGAGCCCCCAGCAGAACTATGTTATGTTTCTTCTCACATTAACTCTTCAAGATGTACATACTACTAGTATTTATTTAATAGAATTTAGCACCCCAATTGCACGCATTTCAGCTTTTCTAATAGTACTATATGCATAATTTGGCCATTTAGCGCCTCTATATGTACCACCTTTTTTAAATTTCAATTTTTGCTCCATGGCTAATCCATCGATAGTACTACCATACAAAAGTATACATTTTTAAAAGGCTAGAGTGCTGTTCATCACATATATAGCCGCTAAATTCTCAACCTAGAACGACGCATGCTATGTAATAAACCGACATGAGGAAGTATAGTAAAATGAGTGATTTTACCGAGTGATCGGCGGGGAGCATATTCGTCATGCGTCCCACATGTCATGATGTACCAAGGCGATGCGTATCCTCTTGAGGCGTAAGTAATACTACGTGGTTTGAGATGATGGCTAACCAAGTGTGAAATAATGGTTGCTTCGGCCCATCCGGGAAGGTGCGCATTGTGATTTGACGCCTCATTGCTCATTACTACATCGGGCCGGTATTAGTGGGGTGCGTCGCTGTTCTCGCATCGTTATTTGGTGCTTGACATTGACCTGCTATATGTCCCACATGTCGGCGACCGAAGTACATAATTCATGAAAGTGGATGGAGGAGTATACTAGAATTCATGAAAGGGAGCGACTTAGTTTTGGAAAATCTATTTTTACGGAGTAATTCCACTAGGGTTTATAGGGCTCATCTAAAAAATCTTTTCCGCTTGATAAGTCTCAATTTATTATACTAGTAGTAGTACCATTACATGTTGGATTTTGAGGTGCGCCGATCAACCGATGCTAGCAGTGTCAAGAGGAAACTAACCAATGCATGTACAAGTTCATGGAAATTTAGTGGTCATTCATGCATTCGCTCTAATTAATGCCTCGGTAAACATAACTTCTTGAGAAAAAATGCATTAATTACTTGTGCAAACTACTTAAATTAATTCACCACCACCGCTCACCTTGGTTGGAGAGATTTTGAAATTGAGCCATAACCCGAAAGGAGGGAGTAGTAACTTTGTCTCGATTACTATTTGTGGCCTTGTATAGATGCAAATGTATTTTTTATAGTGGCCTTGTATAAGTAAATGAGGGAGTACTAACCAAAGTACGAGTAGGGACGAGGAGTAAACGGAGGGAGAAAATTTTTCTCCTCAGGTCATGAGCCATCACAGGCATGGGTAGGAGAGGGCGAAGGCGACAAAGCAACTACACTACTACTACTACTACTACTACTACTACTACTACTACTACTACTACTACTACTACTACTACTACTACTACTATACTACTACTACTACTACTACTACTCAGATGCAAGCTTCATTTCATCTCATGAGCCACCGCGCCTGGTGGGTGGGGGAGAGGCACACTAAGCAAGCTTCTTGTTCTCTCATGAGTTGACGGACACACATCAAAAGTACTCCAAAGGTATAGAGCCTTGCCTCTAAGGTAGGCCCCACATGTTTTGGCCTCTTTTTAATTTAACATAACGAGTCAAGTCGCAATTTGTTTGTTCACCCGGTAGACGGTCCTCCCTCCACCAAGTGGGCAACCAAGACACGGCAAATTACCACGTGGGCTGCCTTTTTCAGACAGAATGAGCTCCACTGTACCAAGGCAGTGGTTGGGAAAGAGACGGAGTACGCCTGGTGGCGCGGCACCTCTTCTTTCATGCACGCCCCCACCCACGTGGTGTGTGTGAGAGAGATACAAACCTAGACATAATGCGCCGCCCATCCCCATGCCTCCGCCCAGTCCACCACCACCACCACCACGCCCCACTCCTCCTCACCTTATCTCTCATCTTTCTCCTCCATTTTTATATATAAGGCCACTATGAAAATTACAATTTGTAGATATACAAGGCCACTAACACTAATCGATGCAATATTAATGGTGTTTGCCCTGTGGTACTAGGAAAGGAGGATTAATTATCCCTTGCAAGCATGCGGAGTTTGTAAAAATGCATCTTGATGTTCCATGCAATGCACGGGCATCTTGCTAGTCCATGAAAACAACACATGGCAAAAATTCCATGGCGAACGAGGGATTTGAATCTGTGGGAGGGGCTGTTTGATCTTGCCCGGTAGCCAAAATATTGATACTTTTTGTCCAACCGTGCTCTTTGCCACCGATGAACGAGGAATGGCTCGGGTGCTCATGCTGTCATGCATCCTCCAACTACAAGACACGTGGAGACGAGAGCTCGCATTTGTGTGTTTTTGTCCCATAATCACCGCCTCGAACCGCCAGAATTTCCACCGGGCACCAAAATTACGCCATCCAACCGTAGCCGCATACATTATGACAGCAACTCAACCAACCGGACGAAATTCACGCAAACACGAGACAAACCGATATTTCATATAAACAACAACGGAAATCATATAAAATACCGGATTTTCATACAAACATGATGGATTCCATTACATTCAAATGAACTACGTGGTGCTAGTTCTAGACAACACAGTATATAATACCTGGTTAAATGGTCGCCTCACCGACGATTTGTGTTCCTCATGTCATCACCGACCGCCGAGCCCCAGAGTATATGCTTCAGTTAAAGGACGGCTCGCTTCCCCATCGCCTAACCGATATCATTGGTCTGGTGTAAGATGATGGTGGCCGCACCGTTCGAGTTCATCACCGCCACTACTTTGCCATGGCCGCACCGGCTCGAGTTCATCCTAACATCCTCTTCCATGGACTATGCGGGTCGAAGGTCCTCGAAAAAAGGATCCGCAAGACACCTGTAGTGTACGCGCCGCCGCCCGCAGCGGGTTTCATGGGACCCCAAGGGCGGGCGGCCTCCCGTGGTTCTACTTCTTCCCGGCGATGGCGCAGACGGAGGCGCTGGCCGCCGATCACTCATCACTCTCCGCGACCGCTTCGGCCGCTGTTGCTATGGCCGCCAAAGATGGGAGTTCCCGCCACGTAAACGGGAGACGGTGGACGAGGCGGCGGCGTGGACGACAGCAACGACGCCGCGCCGCTTCCTCGCCGAGCTGGCCCGAGCGTGAGTTGTTGAACTGCGGCGCCGCATAGCTCAGATCCGCGGGCTACCCAGCTGGCTTGGATGCGGAATAACTACCTTCGAAGCCATTGTAAGAGTGGACAAAATGGTGGAGGAGATAGGGAGCGGCGGTGTGATTCTTGGTCATGCTTGGCCACGCTAAATAGGAGATTAAATAGACGGCGACGAAGGAGCTCGCCGGCGCTATGCTTAATGTCGGCCCGGTCATGAACGAATGTGTCCAGAGTGGGTTTCTCACCACACGCGCGGTTTCATGGAGGCGAATGCAGCACGAGGCGTGTTCACTGGCGCATGCGAGTGGCGCCGACCGACCTAGGACACCCGCCATTCTTCCATCAAGTGTGGGCTCTTTGGGTGGATGGCCTGCATGTCGCTGACCCAACGAGGCAGCACGCAGAGGAACCTTGGTGGCCAGGCGGTCGGCGGTATTTCATAAACCGATGACTGCTCATTGAGGTGACGCCATCTTTTCATGTAGATGTTTACTATGTTGATAGCCCGCTCGACACGCTGTGATTCATAAAGACCGCTGTAAACATCAATGTTCTGCTTATCACAAATAAGATTGATTAATACCATAACAATCCATGTCCCAACAAAGGTGCATGCACGATAGGTTGAGCGCAGGTCGGCGTCAGTGCTATGTGCATGAAGGCGGCGGTGTTGCGGCGCGTAAGGGTACGCTTAAAGGTTGCATGGCGGGTGTGTATGTTCGTGTCGGAGTGCATATGTACGCGTCGTTGTTGCATCTCAAAGATGCGGTGTGTGTACATTAGTGTTGCACACGCGCGCAGTTCGCGGCGCGTAATGGTACGCGCGGGTGAGGCTACATCGCCGACCAGTTTTTCATCTCCGGTCATTAGATTTTCCAGCCGCTGATACGTAAATCAAGGGCCTCCAGCTTATCATCAAACCCACCGGAGCCACCACCACCAACAATCACAATTTCATCACCGCTGCCGCCCGCCTCCTCAAACTAATCTCTCATCGCCGTCACCGCAGACCGCCATCCTCTAGCTCCTCCCCCGAGCTTTTTCTCCGGGATCCCCACCCCGCCCAATGAACGACTTCAACCGCCGTGACTTCCAACCAGAGGTCTCGTGGACTTCAAATACCCACCGACCACTAATTTATTACCATTTATGTCCTTCATATACGCACCGACGGGTGGGCCCTATAGTAATGTAAGGCTGAATGTGGACCGCTTGACTGGTCAATTGATCGTGTTATCAACAAATTATGGAGCTGTATGGTGAGCTGACCGATGATCACCCTAAAATGTACTCCTATTTTATTAACACAAGATGCACTCAAACTACCATTTCTTTCTTTCATATACGGGTGGTGTGGGCCCCACGTTACGCCACCGATGGTGCAACACTAGTTGCGCCAAGGAACGCTTGACCGTCAATTGATTGTGTCATCAACAAAATATAGAGTTGTACGGGTGAGCCAAAGGACCGTGATAATCATGATATGTATTTGTTTAACACGGCATGTACGCAAGGGCTCATATATACGCAAGCACTCACCGCTATAAGCGCATACACGCGAACCCTACCCCTATGAGCACCTCTCGAGGAGTGGGCCAGATATATGATTTTGAGATTTTACGAAGTCACCATAGGTGCCTCAGAGTCGAGTGGAACGCCTCCTCCCAATCGAACGGACATCGCCGAAAATACTGAAATTAACACAAGATAAATGCGAGCTACCGACTTTAACCTGGTGGGCTTGAGAAACCACCGCCATGTAACAATCCAACCACATGTTGTTAGCACGACAAATGTATGTGGTGACCATGATGAGCTTATTCAAGTCCAATGACTCATATCGCGGCTTTCGCTTCAAATACAATGACCGTAAGTGTCGCCAACAAAATACGGAGCACGATCAAATGCAAAGTCCACAAGTCATCAACAAACTATGGAGATGTATCGTGAGCTAGATACCGCTACTATTGTATATGCTTATTTTCTTAGTGGCCGATTGCATGTGTGGTGTGGTGGGCACATCATTTCTAGTTGTATGGTCAACATGAAGACTCATGGGTCGGTTCCATCCTCACATATAGGTTGGACCGAGACGGTTGTACGAAGACCCATGTGGAGGACTCCGGCGACAAACGGTTACCAGAGTCATGAGGACTCTATCCCCACCGGTGATAAGCCGACTATATATGATTTGTAACCCTAGGCCCTAGTATGTTATACATGCTGGGGCTAGTTCATCGATAGTATACACACACACACAATGCCCGGTATTCACGGTACTTTGTACACACCCCTATCACTAATATACAGTACCAGGAGTAGGCTCTTTCTTCAACCGCAAGGGTCCGATCCTAACTAGGTAAAACTTTGCCTCAGATACCATCCAACCTAACAGCTGTGGATATCTCTACCAATGATATGATGAAATCATATTCCCAACTACTAAGAGAGAGGTGTCGGGGGAGGGGGCAATGTGCAAGGGAGGCCTAAAGATAATGTGCAAGGGAGACGAGGCACATATATGTGCGATAGAGGGCTAGAGACTGTGTATGTGTATATATGCATGTGAGAGAAATAGTGTTTTCCAACTGAGATTAGTGAAAAGAGGGTATAGTAGTTTAAACAGAGAGAGAGAAAGAGAGAGCATGTGCATGAGATACCCGACACCCTGAGTGAGATTGTGAGCATGTGAAAGAGAAATGCCGATGCATATAAAGTGTGTACTTATGCTAGATAGAGAGATAGATAACTCGCTTGGGGAGAACGGGCCAGGCATAGTGCATCTACGTAAAAGGCGGTTCTACGATTAAATTAAAATATAAATGGCATTACTATTTTTGGATGAAATCATGAATTTTGCAAATTGCGTGATGGACTAAAATCGGTCTATCGACACCCATACTATTGATTTCTAGCATGTGCATGTGTTTATTTCATATTATCGATACATAGAGTGAGAGCGGTTTGAAATACATGCAATGGATGCTTTTGCAATTCATATATAAACATTAATTAGTGCACTCCATGTTGTTAGTGTGAAGCACTTTTATACATTTGTCACTTTCATGGATACATTCCAAATTGCTAGCTACTAAATAGAATACATGTCTAATTCAATATAAAGGGGTTTCAAAGATTCAATTCATAGGAAGTGCATTCATCTATTTGAACCCAGATAATGGCATTTGTAAATCAGATGTAGAAGGGGGCATCAATCTTTGTTGTGAGTTTGAACATCCTATTATATTCATACGCATATGTAACTTTTTTGGCAACCAAGGAGATTATCCTGAACCATGCATGAACCGGTGTGTTGCATATTTTTAATATATAATCGTACAATGTATATTCAAATGTACCCCTCCATTCCAAAATAATCGAAGCTTTAGGATTTTCAAGAGTAAAGATTTGTGAAGTTTGACAAACTCGAAAGTTCAATTCAAGAGAACCGAAAACGCTAATGCTTCTGCCCCAAATATTGAAAGAAGCTAAATAGGGCTCTCTCGTCACCCAAAACCGCGAGACTAATGTTTTGATGGTAGGAACATCATCCCGACTGCCCGTAGCCCATCGCCCGATGTCCAAAGTTCTAAACGGGTAGGTTTGTAACTTCACCAAGACGCCAGCCTCAACCGCTTTGAAGCATTCTCATGCCGGGCGCCACCTGCGCCGTCAAATCTATCCTCGCCACATTTGGGACATCATCGCCCTACCCCAACCCAATACGTTTAGATGGGGCAAAGTTTGTAACTTTCCCAAATTTCAAACAAGCGGTCTCAAATGAACATTGTTCCCCTAGTTCCCCGCCCTCCGCTTCCCATTCATACTCCGGGGTAAAACGCCTCTCCACCACCGCAAACACCACTCCTCCGCCTTCCACCCCATAGCGCCAATCCATCGCCGCCTCCATCACGCGGAGCCGGTACTCGACGCCGCCCTCCAACGCAATAGCAACCACAACGCCTCAAGGACTTAGCAGTTAGCCAAGGCAAAGCCGCCCACGACGCCGACGCCGACGCAAGGCCGCATCGTAATCCACCACCACGCCCTGCGGGCTCACCGCATGGCTCCACTGCCGCAACCATCCACCGCACCGGAGATGTTCTCGCTCGCCGCTCGCCGCCGGATCTGCTTCCCCACCGCCGGCTGTAGACGGCCACCGCACTCAACAACTTGGCTATGGGTTCGCCCAAGGCTGCACTGCCCCCTCTAACTTCTCGCTTCCGAACAACAAGAAGATCGCCGGAAAATGTATGAGGACACAACACCGCCAGCAGAAAGAGGTACTCCTCTCCCTTATTCATGCAAATCTTACGCCTCCCGCCACACCGTATTCATCCCACGAAGAAACTAGTTGAGCGCTTCTTATCGTGATCTTCTTCGTGATACTAAATGCGCAAGGTTTCTCCCTTTACTATTTCACCTTGCTAGAGGTCAAGAGTCTACCGATTTCAATTGTGGTCACGAACCGCAATTAAAGAAGAAGCACCTGCTTAGCGCTGAGCACCTATTCCGTTGTTCCTGGGAAGGCGATCGGGTCTATCATAGTGGGGCGAGGAGGTTTGCGCCCGATCTGGAGGTCGGCGGGCTTGAATGGATGGCTGGGCGTAAAAGCAAGCACGGCGTGTGGTGAGGTCGAGGGAGGGCGCAGGTGGAGGAATATCGCCGGTGGTCGCTAGCGTTCGAGGAAGATCGCCAATCGACCGGCCGAGGTAGATGAAGGCGATATGCCCGTTTTGTACATCGGACGGTGCAGAAAAAATGGATCAACCTATTTGCTTTCAAATGACCGTTATTTTCATAGAATCCTGTAGTAATTTAGTGTGCCATGCATGTTGTTGAGATATCATATTTCTCCCGGCCATTTATTTCTCACCGCCTGCTATCCGCTACCTACACTGCAGACTAATTGTGCAATACACTTCACCCATACTCACACTATTGTTTTTATGCCCGGGTATTTCTGCACTCGACGCAAAGGTTGATGAATGCGTAAAAGAAAAGATGTAAGTCGCCTAGTGTAATTCAAGATAAGCACTAAGCCTTCAGCACTTAATGGGTGCAAGGTCAGCAGTTGGAGACAAGAACGAGCTCGCAATTGATGATCTCATTGCTACACACAACCATCCTGTGCTTGCTTTAACTTCGCTACCGTCAAATGGGTTGCATGTTGCATATGGTGTCTAGCTTGTATTGCTTCCATTGGTTAAATTGCATCTGCCTACTTTTACACATTATACCTTTGATAATGGCATGCCTTCCTGTTTTTGATACATACTAGATATGTCTATTAACCATGTTCAGACATCAAACTAATGCTTTTGTGTCCTCGTTGTCGGGAAGTCGATCGGCCCATTTAACACCTATGGGACCGGGTCCCTTGTGGTTCAGAGGGGCGGAGATTGCACAAAGAGCGGATCAAGCGATGCACACGAGCAGATTTACCTAGCTCGGAGCTCTCCGAGAGATAACACTCCACCGCTGCTTGTCTGATTATTTGAGTTCTTGCTAGGGAGCAATGAGGGCTACAAAACCCAGCTCTCAGTGTGTGTGTGTATCGAATGAGTCGAGTGAACTAAACCGAGCCGAACCTTTCACGCTGCACTTGGGCCTCCTTTATAGGTACAAGGGGTCACCATGCAAGTAGACTAGGTAAAATAGTAAAACATTGGTTGGTACACCCGGTACTTGTACAAAGGATCGTACCTAACTCGACGGCAAGGGACAAAAGCTATAATGTCCGCCCCGTCTGCCGAATAAAGGCAAACAGGACCGCTGGCGCGCCCGCTTGCCACGATGGTAGCTTGTCGCCGCTTATCGCCGCCTCCCCTGGCTGCTGCACAGCCCATCGACACGCTGCGCTCGGAAAGCCCCATGGTGACACGCTGGGATGAGCCGAGCGAAATGAAGAGAGGTCACTTGTCGCTGGCGAAGCGCCTTTGCCGCGCAAGGTTCTTGTCGCGCTGGAGTTTGTCGTCCACCAGCCCCGCAAGCTCCTCTTGCCGGGTCTTGTTTTGTGCCCCAGTGGCCTTCCCGCAAGCTCCTCTTGTCGGGCCTTGATTACTTTGTTCTTGAGTGGCTCCAAAGGAGCCGAGGATCTTGGCGTCATACCAGGCCAGCCCCGCTGCTGGGTGCGACCGTCTGCGGCACGAAGTTCGGGATACTAGGTACCCCTACCTAGTACAACCGACGAGCCCCGCCCGGCCACACATCGCGCTAAGTTCATGGCCAGTGCCCAAACAAAGGCACGGGCACGCACGGCCCGGATCAGCAGTTATTTCGACCTTACTGACGCCCCCATTTAACGGCACGCATCGGACGGGCGCCGGGAGAGATCGTGGGCTTTTTTTTAATGGGAAACGAACGCCCGCCCCTCTCCCCTTATAAGCAGGGGAACAGGGCAGGACGCCCACTTGCCCATTGCTGTCACATCGTGAACCACCGCCGCTCCCCCCCTTCTTCCCCGAGCCCAAAGAGAGCGACGCCCGCTTCTTCCCTATCGCCACGGCACCATCAACGCCGCGACCTCCACCACCTCCGCCATATTCGGAAGTCGAAGGCAAGGGGTGAAGTCGCCGAGGCCCAGCCGCTCGCGGCGCCATGGAAGGAACGGGCCCTCTTCGATCCCCGCTGATGTGAAGGAGCTGCGGGATGTATTATCTTTTTCCGTCGACGAGATCGGGGCACCAAGACGAGGGTCATCTCTCCGCCACATCCGAAAGTTTCCATCGGGTACCCCTTTTGCGCTTTTTTCCATCAAGGGCTCTCGCCACTTTTTGAATTCTTTGTGATGTCATGAACACATATGGCCTCGGGCCTTGATTTCACCCCCAACGGCCCTCAAGATGGCTGCTTTCACACCTTCATGAATTGTCTGGTCCACCTAAATGTAGCACTCTTCCGCCATTACTTCATGCCCTGAGAGAGGAGAGCCGCTGCGGAGGGATTGCATGGGTCTCCGTGATCGGCAAAAGGAAGCATATCTTGACGGAGAGCTGCGAAAGGTGGGAGGAGTGAGATGACTGGTGTTGATCTTAGAGGAGGAGCCACAGCTCACTGCCCTCGCGCCAAACTCCCATAGTGCGCAAGAATGATTGGAGCAACTTGGCGCCGGAGGATGACAAGTTGAAGATTGTCGTGATTAGGATTCAGCCCGCAAGCAGGGCTTACCGTAGGAGCAGTTACGCGATTTCTTCGGCCACAGACAGCGCCTTTGCAGGAGAGGAGGAGGCCGCTGGGAATTCCAAACGCGGACATCATGAGGCTGCGCCTGGTTTGAACCGGAACTTACTGCCTTGAGCCGATGGCATGCTGCGGAGCTGTTCGCCTCGGCGCGGATCACCCCGAGTGCTCATGTTGCGAGGGGAGTCGCGTTTTCGCCAAAGATGTCGGGAAGTTGATCGTGGCCCATTTAACACCTATGGAGCGGGTCCCTTGTGGTTCTGGAGGGGCGGAGATTGCACAAAGAGCGGATCGGCAATGCACACGAGCAGATTTACCCAGCTTCGAGCTCTCCGGAGATAACACTCCTACCGCTGCTTGTCCGATTATTTGAGTTCTTGCTAGGGAGCAATGAGGGCTACAAAACCTAGCTCGAGTGTGTGTGTATCGAATGAGTCGAGTGAACTAAACCGAGCCGAACCTTTCACGCTGCACTTGGGCCTCCTTTATAGGTACAAGGGGTCACCACAGTGGCAAGTAGACTAGGTAAAATAGTAAAACATTGGTTGGTACACCGCTTGTACAAAGGTAAAGGATCTCGTACTTAACTCGACGGCAAGGGACAAAAGCCATAAATGTCCGCCCTGTCGCCTCAACAAAGGCAATAGGGACCGCTGCGCGCCTCGCTTGCCACGATGGTAGCTTGTCGCGCCGCTTATCGCCGCTCCTCGCTGGTCTGCACAGCCCATCGACACGCTGCGTTCGGAAAGCCCCATGGCACATCGCTCGGATGAGCTGGAGCGGAGATGAAGAGAGGTCACTTGCGCGCAAGGTTCTTGTCGCCCGGAGCTTGTCGCCATCAGCCTTCCGCAAGCTCCTCTTGCCGGGTCTTGTTTTTGTGCCCTGAGGGCCTTCCGCAAGCTCCTCTTGCCGGGCCTTGATTACTTTGTTCTTGAGTGGCTCCAAAGGAGCCGCCGAGGATCTTGGCTCACTGTGCCAGCCCGCTGCCAGTGTCTGCGATCGTCTGCGGCACGAAGTTCGGGATACTAGGGTACCCCTACTCTAGTACACCGACACTGCCAATCACTTATGATGATACAACACCCGAGTGGGTTATCGTGAGACGCCTCTACTGCTTAAAGAGTGTAGTGTCATTCTCCCACATGATTCTCAAGAAACAGCAAGGCTAAATGAATATAGTCAACGAGTTTCTAGTTGATCACCGCAATTCCCCACACCACCATCGCAGTGCTTGTTCTTACTTGGCAAGGGATATGTGGTTGCATGTTGCATATGGTGTCTACCTTGTAATGCTTCTAATTAGGTAAATTGCATCTGCTTAGTTAAACATTATACCTGTGAATATGACATGCCTTCCTGTTTTGGTACATACTACGCCTTTCGCTCACAAGACTATGCATCAATGAGTTCTCAAGAGCAAATTTTATTCCTTTTTCTTGTGGGTTTGACTTGATAAGAATGTAACATCCCAAAATTCTAAATTTTGGAATGTTATAACAAATAGATAGATTTGATTGATTGTGTGAAATTGAGTGAAATTCAAAACTTTTTAAAGTTCAATGAGAGGGAATAAAAGGACTTTCCAAACTTTCATTTTGCATTCGTGATCTCCGTGAATTCAAATTTCTTCATCACAAAATCCTCGGAGTGAAGATAATATGACTTCTTCCATTTAAATAAATGAAAAAGGGTTTTGAAAAGATTTGAATTTCATTTGGAAATATTTCCAATTCTTAAACTTCATGCAACTCAATGATTTTCACGAGCTTAAGATAAATGACTTCTTCAAAACATATGAAATATGAGTTGAGTTTCAAAGAAATAAATTCAAAGTTCTTTTGAATTTATTTTCAATTTAGAGTTATTTGGGTTTTATTCAAATTATTGTTCTCCAAAAATAAAATATATGGAAAATAGGGTAACATGATTCACTACATCGTAAAATTTGAGAGAAATAATTTTGAATTAATTTTGGTATTTTAAAATGATTTTTACTGGATTTTTCTAGAGCGTACACTCTTTGTTTTATTTGAATTTGTGTGTATTTTATTTGAAGCTAGAAAATGTCCATCTTGTAGGAAATATGTTTCGAAAATTTTGATATATTATATGCGATAGTATATAATTTTTTGGTGGTTTATTTCTATTTAGTGTTTTGTGGAAAATGTTAAAAAACTTCCACGACCGGGCCGCCCAGCCTCGCCAGTGCCAAGGCCCACCAGCGCCATCGCCATCGACCCTCGGGCGGAGTCCCGCCGAGCAGCCGGGCCGCCGTGTCCGCCTGCCTCCTGCCTCGCCCATGCTGGCGCCATCCTCCTTCCGCTTTAAAAGGCCAGGACCCTTCCTCTTCGCTCATACCAGCACCGCCGGATCTCACTCGCCGCAAGATCCGCTGCTCGCTGCAGGTCACGCGCTGCTCGCCGCCCACCACTGCTGACGCCAGACTCGACGCCTCCGTTTACTCGCGGCCGACGACCACCGAGTCGCCTCCCATCAAGAGCCAGACGCCGCCGCGCCAAGACTTCGCTGGAACTGCCGCCGCCGGTTTATTCACCCGAGCCAGAAATCAATAAAACCGCCTCGTTCTTATATTTGATCGGTTTTATATTAGTAGAACGGTTTTATTATTTAGTTGTTAGTTAGTGGACGCTCGCTAGTTAGGCTCGAGCTAACGGTTTTCGCTCTTAGTTGTAGCGTAACGCTCGCTCGTATAGTTTTTCTTTTATTTTATTTTTCCGCCAGGACCTAGATGTAGTTGTTTTATTTTACAGCTTTAGTCCTCGTAATTCAAAGGCTCACAAGTTTTTGTCCGCTTATCCAAATCCAACTAAACCAACGCCCACTTCTTCGTTATGATCCCTTCTATCCAGATAAACAACTCAAACATGTTTTTGAAGGTTTAAAATTTGTATTAGATCAGATTTGAATTTAAACTTCGCTTGATCATAACTTGAGTTTCAGAATCTCGATTTAGTTGATTCTTTTGCAAATCAAGCACTTGACCTAAACTTTCTGATAAGGCCAAATTCACTTAATTTTGGTACTGTTAGAAATTGTTTTATGTTGCAAGAGCTATTTGCTTGATTTTGATGCTTTCCTAATTGTCTTCTTAGTTCGATCCGATCTTTGAATGATTGCTTATGTATGATTGCTATTGCATGCTTACGTATAGATTGACCGGAGGTGACAAGTAGAACTATCAAGAGTTATGAGTGCTAATCATCTTCATCAACTTTGCAGTGCAAGTTCACACTGATCATATCCCTTACTACCCAGTTTTTATGCATTAGATCAATCCTCAAACATTGCATGATTAGGATCTAATTAAATTGTGGGTTTTGGGAAGTAGTTTGAGGTAGTACCTATTGCCCTGTTATTATCAAACCCTTGGGAGTTACTTCTACGCTTGCTTATTATGCCATGCTATGCTCAGAGACGGATTGGGTTGGAGTGAATATCCATGATGATGTGAGATTGTAAATTAATGGTTTATATAAGGTGGCAACATTAATACACATCCTGGTGGATTGAGGTACCTGGTTATTCCAGGATTTGGCTATCAAGGCACCTGGTAGACCAGATTGCCTGCTTTATTATGGACCGCCACCCGTGCTCAAAGGGATCATAAGATTATTCATGCTAGAAACTTCCGTGCAACCACATGCTACTATGGGCTCTAGCATAGTTGATTGTTGTGCAAACTTTATAGTGGTAGACTAGCTGATGTAGGGGTTGTAGGTTGGTACGGTTCACCCATTTGTAAGGTGCTAGCTTCGAAAGACTATGTCTCGGCCATCCCTTTTTCAAACACCATGTAAAAGTAGAAATCAAACGGAGGAGATCAAGTCTTGTGGGAAAAGTGCACAAACCTCTGCAGAGTGTACAAACTAATAATGATTAGCCGTGTCCCCTGTTATGGACATCTTGAGTATCTAGTACTTGGATTATCATGTTGATCTCATCATGTTACTTTAATTAATATTGTTGGGTTAATGATGATATATTTAATTGATTGAGAATGTTGTCAACCATTCTCAATGTTTAACAACCACCATGATAGTTAAATAAAATTTATTCCTTTGCAGAGGAAAGAAATTGGCTTTACGCAAAACAGAACTATAGAGCTTTTCCACCAGCCAAATATGCATGTAGTGATAGCCATATTTCAGCATTGTTTCATAAGGGAATTTGCCAAGACATTCAATGTAATCGACTTTGTGGCTGCAGGCCTCATGTGCAGGATCTTACGATTAGTAAGTGATGTTAGGGTTACATTTCTACACTCAACTTTGCTGCTGGTGTTGATGGGAATCCACAACCTTGTTACTCCGCTATTTTGGATTGAGGTAATAGTATTTACGCTACTTTATACATGTGATTTACCGTTATAAATCCTCGAGTACCTGTGTGTCAAAGATACCGATCCAGGATGACACTTGCCACGTAGACTTGATCCATTCGGTCGGTCGCTACAAGATGGTATCGAGCACATGTTGACCGAGGACGGACCCTAGAAATCGGCAAGCCCATAGGAAAGATTTCTACAACTTTATTTTCAAAAATATCTCTTACCTCTCTTCTTCTCGAGCTTATTCAAATATTCCTTTCTAGTTAGACTATACCCTTTCCCTTTGACCACCAAGATTCGGCCGATGAGACCACTCCAAGAAGTACAAGATATCGGACAACTAAGACTACTTTGGAATAAAGAGGATTTTTACCGTGCATTACAATGACGGAAACTACAACGGTGAAGACTCAAGACTACTAGAATTTGAAGGCTCAAGAATTTCCAGATTAGTACGACCTAGAAAGGCTACCCTTATGGAACTTGGCGACTATGGAAGTTGTAATTGTTGGGGAACGCTAGAAAATTAAAATTTTTCCTACGGTTTCACCAAGATCCATCTATGAGTTCATCTAAGCAACGAGTCATGGGAGTGAGTTTGCATCTACATACCACTTGTAGATCGAGTACGAAGCGCTCGAGGGAGTGGTGATGATGGAGTCGTTCTCAACGTGGTTCCGATCACCGGCGACCAAGTGCTGAACGGACAGCACCTCCGCTGCTCAACACACGTGATGGTACGGGCAACGCCCCTCCGCCTTGATCCAGCAAGGAGGAAGGAGAGGTTGAGGAAGATGGCTCCAACAGCAGCACGACGGGCGTGATGATGGTGGAGTCCAGCTCCGCAGGGCTTCAAGCGACGCGAGGAGGAGAGGTGTTGGGAGGGAGGGCTGCGCCTCAATTGTGTATGCAGCCTCCCTCACCCCTCTATTTATAGGGAAGGAGGAGGGTCGCCCCCAGATGCATCTAGAGGGGGTGGCGGCAAGGGAGGGGCTTGCCCCTGCAAGGGGGCGCCTTAGGGTTCCCTCAACCCTAGGCGCATGGGCCAAGGGGGGTGCGCCCAGCCCACTAGGGGCTGGCTGCCTCCAGCAGCCCAAGTGGCCCCCGAGAGGGGTGGCCCTCCCGTGGTCCTCCTGAACCTTCCTGGCCCTCCATAATACCGATATGACCAAACTTTTCCTGTCCGCTTGACAACTTTCCATATATAATTTTACCTCCGACCATTCCTAACTCCTCGTGACATCCGGATCTCATCCGGACTCAACAACATTCGTAATCACATACTAGTCTTCCAAATAACCCTAGGCCACCGAACCTTATGTGTAGACTCTACGGGTTCGGAGACATGCGCATGACCGAGACGCCTCCGTCAATAACCAACAGCGGATCTCGATACCCATGTTGGCTCCTACATGCTCCTCGATGATGTCATTGATGAACCACGATGTCGAGGGTTCAAGCAACCCCGATGCTATTCCCTTTGTCGACGGTATAGTTATTGCCCGAGACTCGATCGCCGGTATCCCAATACCTCGCTCAGTCTCAAGCACGCAAGTCACTTTACTCAGACTATAATGCATGATCCCGTGACTCATACACTTGATCACTTTGAGCTCATTATGATGATGCACTACCGAAAGTGGGCCAAGTGATACCTCTCCGCCATACGGAGTGACAAACCTCGCCTCGATCCGTGTCAACCCAACAGACACTTTTGGAGATACCTGAGTGCACCTTTATAGTCACCCAGCTACGCCAGGACGCTTGATACACCCAAAGCACTCCTACGGTATCCGGAGTTACACGATCTCACGGTCTAAGGAAGAGATACTTGACATTGGAAAAGCTCTAGCAAAACGAACTACACGATCTTTGTGCTATGCTTAGAATTGTCTTGTCCATCACGCCATTCTCCTAATGACGTGATCCCGCTTGTCAATGACATCCGATGTCCATAGTCAGAAACCATGACTATCTGCTGACCA
>JAHIAM010000034.1:0-82814 GCA_021605205.1 Aegilops longissima | reverse complement strand
ATAAAGAATTTCCTAGTAAGGATGAAATAATTGTTCTTGCTTCTATTGCCTTACCTCCTACTGATCCATTAGAACAATATTTGCTAGACCATGAAAATGATATGTTTATGAATGAAAGAAGGGAAATAGAAGAAGTATTCCTTCGATAGGGTCCCATTCTGAAACACAATTTGCCTGTTGAAATCCTAGGGGATCCTCCTCCACCCAAGGGTGATCCCGTGTTTGAGCTCAAACCATTACATGATAATCTTAAATATGCTTATCTTGATGAAAAGAAGATTGTTATTATTAGTGCTAACCTTTCAGAGCAAGAAGAGGAAAGATTACTGAAAACTCTGAAGAAGCACCGTGCTGCTATTGGATATACTCTGGATGATCTTAAGGGCATTAGTCCCACTCTATGCCAACACAAAATAAAAGTGGAGAAAGATGCCAAACCAGTTAGAGATCCTAAACGCCGGTTAAATCCTAAGATGAAAGAAGTGGTAAGAAAGGAGATACTAAAGCTACTTGAGGCATCTATAATTTATCCCTTTGCTGATAGTGAACGGGTAAGCCCTGTCCATTGTGTTCCTAAAAAGGGAGGTATTATTGTTGTTCCTAATGATAAAGATGAACTGATTCCGCAAAGAATTATTACTGGTTATAGGATGGTAATTGATTTCCGTAAGTTAAATAAAGCTACTAAGAAAGATCATTACCCTTTACCTTTTATTGATCAAATGCTAGAAAGACTATCCAAACATACGCATTTCTGCTTTCTAGATGGTTATTCTGGTTTCTCTCAAATACCTGTGTTAGTGGAAGATCAATTAAAAACTACTTTTACTTGCCCTTTCGGAACTTTTGCTTATAGATGTATGCCTTTTGGTTTATTTAATGCACATGCTACCTTTCAAAGATGCATGATGGCTATATTCTCTGACTTTTGTGAAAATATTTGTGAGGTATTCATGGATGACTTCTCTGTTTATGGATCCTCTTTTGATGATTGCTTGAGCAACCTTGATCGAGTTTTGCAGAGATGTGAAGACACTAGTCTCGTCCTGAATTGGGAAAAGTGTCACTTTATGGTTAATGAAGGCATTATCTTGGGGCATAAAATTTCTGAAAAAGGTATTGAAGTTGATAAAGCTAAAGTTGATGCTATTGAAAAAATGCCATGTCCCAAGGACATTAAAGGTATAAGAAGTTTCCTTGGTCATGTCGGTTCTTATAGGAGGTTCCTTAAGGACTTTTCTAAAATCTCTAGGCCTTTGACTAATTTATTGCAAAAATATATTCCTTTTGCCTTTGATTATGATTGTGTAGAATCATTTGAAATACTTAAGAAAGCTTTGATCACTGCACCTATTGTTCAGCCAGCTGATTGGAATTTACCTTTTGAAATTATGTGCGATGCTAGTGATTATGCTGTAGGTGATGTTCTAGGGAAAATAATTGATAAGAAATTGAATATTATCCAGTATGCTAGTAAAACTCTTGATACTGCCCAGAGAAATGATGCTACTACTGAAAAAGAGTTCTTAGCAGTCGTATTTGCATGTGATAAGTTAAGACCCTATATTGTTGATTCTAAAGTTACTATTCACACTGATCATGCTGCTATTAAATATCTTATGGAAAAGAAAGATGCTAAACATAGAGTTATTAGATGTGTTCTCTTGCTTCAAGAATTCGATTTGCATATTATTGATAGAAAGGGAGCTGAGAACCCCGTTGCAGAAAACTTGTCTAGGCTAGAGAATGTTGTTGGTGACCCACTACCTATTGATGATAGCTTTCCTGATGCACAATTAGCGGTCATTAATGCCTCTCGTACTGCTCAATGGTATGCTGATTATGCTAATTACATTGTTGCTAAATTTATACCACCTAGTTTCACATACCAGAAAAGAAAAGTTCTTTATGATTTAAGACATTACTCGGGATGACCCACACCTTTATAAAGAAGGAGTAGATGGTGTTATTAGACATTGTGTACCGAGCATGAACATGAACACACCTATGGGATCACCGAATCCTTCTACGGTTATGGGGCGGGATCGTGAGGAGAGCAGGACTAGCAGATTTAATATGTGGGGATTTACCTGTGTTCGGCTGCAAAGATGCGTAAACCGCATTTATCCTACTTTGATGGTTATATTAGTGTTCTTGAGGTCTCGAACTAGCTCTGGGTGATGTGGGGTTCAAAAGAGCCGAATCCTCTCTCTGTGTGCTATGGGACTCCTTTTATAGGCGAAAAGGGCTGCCACAGTGGCACACAGGAGGTGGAAAGTGCTACAGTGTTGCGAGGTTATCGCTAGTATTACAGGACAAGGCGCATTCAATGCGAGGCTTAGGTGTCCCTTCGCTTTATTGGGGACGGGGGTGAGGCCTGTCCCGTCTGTCGCCGCTCCCCCTCACTTCGACACGCGCCCTGTCCAGCGATGCATGCGGTGCGATGTAGGCAGGCAGGCAGAAGAGGTGGCGTGGTGGTGGAGCCTTCACGAAGGATTGCATGCTTCCACGCAGGCGCCTGCCCAGCTGGATGGGCTTGCAGCTGCGTGCGAACGGCGGTGAGGATTTGGCTTGTGCGGGCCTGGCAGTGGCCTTGCCGGTGCACTTGGCGAGGATCTTGTCGGGTGACCCGGCAAGGGTCTTGCCGGGTGGCCCGGCAAGGGTCTTGCCGTGGCGCGCTGGCTTCCCCGGCAAGGATCTTGCCGGGGGTCCTGTGGGTTTCTTCGGTGAGGATGGTTGCCTTCCTATTCTCTTTTGATCTTGAGCATTCTATGTCTTCACATAGATCTGCATGCCACCAAGGAGGTGCCTCCCGAGTCTTGTTCCAATGTATCTGTTTAGCGTTGGTGGGCTCAAGGGTGGCTTGCTTGGTTGGCGTGGGCGAGTTGCCCCGGCAAGGGCCTTGCCGGGGCTGCTGAGGCTGCCCTTGCAAGGGTCCCTGCCGGGGGAACTTGCTACGCCTATCCGATCTTTGTGGCCTTGATCCTTGTTGTTGCTTTGTTTGCCCTTGTGGCTTCGGCTTCTCTCCGGCTTCCCTTTCCTGCCGTGTATGTGCATGACCGTGGCGGGAGGCTCTGACTGTCCGTGCACAAGTAAAGGGGTCAAAAGCAGAGCCCCTACTTTTGTACACCGAGAGGAGCCCCCGGGCCTGGGTCACACATAGGCGCAGCACGTTTTTGGGAGGGCCCAAACGTGCGTGGGCAGTTAGGGCGGATTTTACCGTGGCACTGCTCCGTCTGCTGCGCTTCCCCACGACCCGCCGAACGCGATGTGGGGTAATGTGCGTATGACGGGGGATGTCAAGCGTCACCCGTGGTGGATGTGAAAGAGGCGGCTTGCATGTCTCTTTGGGACCGCAGGCCGCCCCATTTATCGCCTCGCCGGGACCCGTTGCTCCACGCGTCCCATTGCGCCCGCCCATTGCGCCACGTTTGCTACATGCAGAGCGAATGACAGGCGCAGGGGTCGTGGGTAGTCGCGTGCATGCGGGTTGATTCCCACGCGCCTTCAATGGAGCGGGGAGAGCGGTCGACGGCCCCGCTCGCTGTCACTTCAAGAGTCCGGATTGGCCGGGAGGGGGTGGCCGAGCCTCCCCAACCTCTTTATAAAGAGGGGAGCGAGAGGGACGGTGCCTCTCAGCTTTTCGCCATCTGTCTCTCCCCATTCCTGCTTCCTTTCTTCTTCTGCCATGGTGAGGGGCGCGGCGATGCTTCATCAGTGGCGGCGAGGGTTTCGGCCAGAGAGCGCATCACTCCTCCCCAAGAGCTCGTAGCGGTGGACCCGGCCGCTAGAGGAAGGGGGAGGGGCGAGGTCGAGGCCGCCGTGGTGCCTGAGGGAGAGGAGGACGGGGCGGTAGATCCGCCTCGCCCCCTCCAGCAGCCCTTCCTCCGATGCAGGGCCACGCTAGGGACAACCCCTGCGAATTCTTTGTCAGGCTGCGCCATCCACCGCACCATCGTCTTCGCCTTCTGACCCCGTTTGTGCGGGAGATGGAGCTAGATCCACCGCAGGCGCTGCGGCTGC
Source organism: Aegilops longissima (assembly GCA_021605205.1). Taxonomy (NCBI): domain Eukaryota; kingdom Viridiplantae; phylum Streptophyta; class Magnoliopsida; order Poales; family Poaceae; genus Aegilops; species Aegilops longissima. The sequence goes on along the minus strand of JAHIAM010000034.1, from coordinate 78,791 downwards.
ACATGAGGGGTTGTGGGAACAGTGGCACGTGGGTCGACGTCGAGTTCCCCACCCCCCATGTCATGTATCTTCACTGAGGGTGGAAGACCTTCGCTTGCCTCCACAGCTTGACGGATGGGCTCGCTCTCCATTTCAAACTAATGGCGGGTCGCCTCCTCTCCATCAAGATCTTCGGGCACTTGGGGACCCTCGTGAGGTGCTGTGTAGAGAGCTCCTCCGATGATGAAGATTCCTCCTCAAGCGAGAGTGGCGAGGAAAACATTGGCAGCAACGACGAGGGCAGGGGGCGGTAGGATGACTGGTCCGACTAGGTGTCGGGCGTCACTCCGAGCGGCACCGGCGACCCCATCATCCGTGTCTCCGGCTCCTTGAAATCTCGGGGTCGTCTCCTTGGGCGTCTGGTGTAGGGAGACTGTGGAAGAGGAAGAGGACGAACGGCAAGGCCGTCAAGTCGGAGTACGCGGGCACCGACGGCTTCGTCGCGTATTGGTGTCCTGCCGCCTCGTCTTCGAGCTCTGCCTCCGGCGCCGCCATCACCATCCAGCGCTTGGACGGCCATCGAGATGTCCTCTTGGTGTATTCTGCCACTCGTAGCTCGCCTAGGCACCCCTTTTGCCCTTCTGCTTTCTTGTTCAATTTCCTGAGGAGAGGGACAAGAAAGTGATTACGGGCACCTTATATCTTTTTATCCTTGTAAGCCTTCGGGCCTTTGTTAGCTTTAGAACTTGTAATCCCCTTGTTCATGATTTTCATTTCATATGAACTATACCTGTACGAGATGTTTTTTAATGAAAAAGGGATGTTTGCCGGGACTTTCGTTCGCAGGAGGAACCCACGGCAAGGGGGCGAATCCTTGTCATCTTTTAAGACAAACGTTTTTTTTCGCCCGGCAACAGGCTTGCCGTCTCCCGACCTCGCTCGACCTTTCTCACGCTCTTGGTGGAGGCAGGGATGAGGTGGGCTTAGGACCCTCGTTCCCCTCCTCTGCTGCCGCAGCTACGACCAGATCCAGACCCAGTAGATAATCCTTGGGTACCGAAAAGAGGGAGCACGGTAGCTCAGAGATAGAACGGGGTTTCACGCATCCCAGTTCATAATGAAACACATGGTAGGGGATAAAGGAATTATCTGGATCTTCAGCCCCCGGTGACCTTGGCTTGACGCGGAGAGATCCTTGTTCTTGGAGCCCCCGGCAACTCTGGCTTGCCGGGGGCCGGGCGCCGGTCAGTTCCTTTCCTTCCGGAACAGCTCGCCAAGAATGCTTACGTGCCCTGTGAACCAAAGAAGACAGGGAAGAACAGAGACGCACACTCGACCTCTAAGCTAGAGGTTAGCCGCCGCCAAGCACTATCAACCCTAACCAAGGAAGAGACTCAACCTAGCATGCATGCTATAACTTAGGGCGCCAGCGCTTCGTTTATTTATGCTCAGGGTCTGCACCTGGCTTGGTACAAAGGGTTATATGCCTTGCCGACAAAGCTTGTACAAAAGGGTGGCTTGCCGGGAGGCCCGACAGCCACGCCTTATGGGTAAAACTTGAGAAGATGCTCGATGTTCCAGGAGTTGCTCACTGGGATGGCATCTTCGGTCTCCAGCCGGACCGCGCCGGGCCTGGTGACTCGTGTTACCCGATAAGGGCCTTCCCACTTTGGCGTCAACTTGTTGGAATTCTTGGCCGACTGAACGTGCCGAAGAACAAGGTCGCCTTCCTCAAAGCTCCGGGCATGAACCTTGCGGCTATGGTAGCGGCGCAAGGCTTGCTGGTAGCGCGCTCCTCTCACAGCCGCCCGGCGATGATCTTCCTCAAGGAGTATCTCTTCATCTTGGCGTATCTTCTCTTGCTCAAGCTCGTCATAAGCGAGCACTCGAGGTGACCCGTATATGAGTTCCGTGGGGAGAACTGCTTCTGTCCCGTAAACCAGGGCAAAGGGTGTCTGGCCGGTGGCTCGATTTGCCATCGTTCTGATCAACCAAAGAACCGCAGGCAACTCATCAATCCAGCGCCTCCCACTCTTGCGCAGCCTGTCAAAAGTCCTCGTCCTCAAGCCTCACGGGACTTCAGCGTTTGCTCTCGCCGCTTGGCCGTTGCTTGGTGGATGCGCCACAGAGGCAAAACAGACCCTGTTGCCGAGATCCTCAATGTACTACATGAAGGCGTGGCTTGTGAACTGTGTGCCGTTGTCGGTGATGATCCTGTTGGGCACCCCAAAACGGCACACTAGCCCCTTGAAGAACTTGATGGCTGACTGTGCTGTCTCCTTCCTCACTGCTTCCACCTCTGGCCACTTTGTGAACTTGTCGATCGCAACGTACAAGTACTCAAAGCCCCCGACGGCACGAGGGAAAGGGCCCAGTATGTCGAGCCCCCAAAGCGAGAAGGGCCAGGAGAGAGGGATAGTTTGAAGGGCTTGAGCTGGTTGATGAAGCTTCTTCGAATGGAACTGGCACGCTTCACACTTGGTTACTAGTGCCGTCGCATCTTGGAGGGTGGTGGGCCAGAAGAAACCTTGCCGGAAAGCCATGCCGGCAAGGGCCCTCAACCCTATGTGGGAGCCACATATGCCCCCATTTATCTCCGCCAACAGCTTTAGTCCTTCCTCCCGGGAGATGCACATCAATTTCACCCCATTCAGTCTTCTTATATACAGCACATTGTCAACGAACTGATACGGAGCAGACCGGCGGGCTACTCTTTCTGCTTCTTCCTGCTCCTCAGGAAGCTCTCCTTTCTGAAGGAATCGAACGGTGTGTTGTGCCCGTGCCGGAGCCTGTTGCTCGACGACAAGGACCGAAGGCATCTATTCAGCCGCGGGGGCGGCCGCCTCCACAGCCATGACCTGAGGTCCTGCCGGAGTCGGTTGCCCTGCGGCAGGATCGGCATCCACGACAACATCTTCGCCGGTGGCTCCGGGGATCTCGGTGGGCAAGTATTTGCTGGGGCCTAGCTTCCTCCGCTTGCTCTGCCCGGTCGATGGCTGAACGGATGGTTGGCTTAACTGGAGCACAAAAGTACCTGGTTCCACAGGTAGCTTGTGTCGGCGTTCTGGGAACGGGGGTCCCCAGACTTTCCTACCTGCTACTTGCGGCGTAGCTCAAGGGGCGGCCCAGCATGACCCATCTTCATCAGCACGAGCTCAAGACCCTCGCGAGGGGCCAAGGCTCGCAGGGTGGACGACAGGAAGCTTCCTCAGGCACGGCCTCGTCAGGCTGGCTCGCGAGGAGGTGGAGAGATCAAGGCAGGGTGCCTCACGAGGTGCCCATGATGCAAGCCATGACGACCAAGGGCGCCAGGCGGGCGCCAGCCCGCGCAGTGTCCTCCCTTTCCTCTTTGCTGCAAAGGGAGCAAGCGCGGGCAAGAGCATCAAGCAAAGGCACCCATTTCGGTGCAACAAGACCAAGACTGTCGCAACGGCAGGAAGGAAGTCATCGTGGAGCCCAGGAAGGCGTCATCGTCAGAGCCTTTGGCAGGCGAGGACCAACTTTAGTCAGGATAAGTGTACTAGATGTTCCCCTTCAAAATGGCTAATTGTTGGTGCCCTTCCCGCTCAATATTTGGGGAGAGGCCCAGGGCCTTTGCCTATAAATAGGACTAGCCACCCACGAGGTAAGGGGGATCGGAAATCGGATTATCATCAGGAAACCAGTAGAAAGAGCGACTGATACAATTTTCCACATTCGAAACTCCAACTCTTGCCTTTTCCGGAGATGCGTTATGTTATTTCCTTCGTGGTTGGGTTTTTGTCTTTTGTTTTGCATTCTGTTCATGTCATGCATCTCATCTAATAGCATCATGCGCATTGCATCGGCATGTGTTCATAAAACTTGCATTCGCTCATTGTTGCCGTTTCTCCCTTTGCCTTCATCACCTTCCCTCGAACCTCTTTGCCTTTGTTGACCGTTCCAGACCAATCGGGTTTTCGCTTCCCTCTTGACCATGACGGCCTAACCCCCCCTTTGCGTGCGTGTCCGAAACTTCCCCGAACTCGAACCTGGTTGTCGTGACCGTTGGGTCCGGGTCATCCCCAAATATCTATAAAATATCTCCATTTTCTTATTTGGGCTCCCTAGCCTATTTTTCTTAACCGCCCGATTTCGATCGGAGGGTCGAGATAATCCCTAACCCACTAACTATATATAGTTGTCTAACCTGAGACCAAATCCCTAATTTCTAGGGATCCTCCTAGCCGCCGCCGCCTCCTCGCTCTCGCCTTCCTCGGAATCCTCCCGTCTCGCCTTCCTCGAATCCTCCCGATCCAAATCCCCGCAGCCAACCACCTCCCTCGCCCATTTTTAGCTCAGACCAACCCACAGCCGCTGGCCTCCTCGCTTTCAGCCACCAGATGCTCCCCGCTCGCTGCCAGCAGCTCCAGCCAAGCTCTCCTCAGGCCTCTGCAGCCATGGCGCCCGAGGCCTCCTGACTTCTCGCCGCCAGATCCGTGCCTCCCCTGATTCTCCTCGCCGCCCACGCTTTCCCTCAGGCCATGCCCGAAAGGGAGCATCCTGCAGCAGCGAACAGCGCTGACCCCGCCACATCTCCGCCCAAGAAGCCATCCAAGATGAGCGCCTGGTCCCTTCTTCTCCTTCTTGGTGCTCCCTCGCTCCTCTCGATCTCTCATCCTCTCTCTCTTTTCTTCAGCAGGAACTCCCGCAAGATGCCGGAAGGAGGCCCCATTTTCTGCTTCGACCAAATCACGCCGCCCTCGGCGCTTGCTGTCCGCTGTCGCTTCTCCACCGGATCCAGCCGGTCTCGCTGCCCCTCTTCCTCCTGCTTCTCTTCCGTCCCTGCCTCTCAGCTCCTCTCCTCTCTTCTTATTGCAGGAACTCGACGAGCCAGCAGGTCAGCAGCGCCGCCCCGCCTGCTCCTTCATGCTGCTGTCGGGACCTCGCCTCCGCTTCCTCCGGCCGCCTCCACCGCCCAGGGCCCCGGCGACCTCACCGTCCGCTCCATCCATGCCGTTCCGCCGGAGTCCCCTACTTGGCCGGACCCTGCTGCTGCCTTCCGTCCAGCGCCGCCGCTATTCTGCTTCCTGACGAGCTCGCTCGCCTCGCGTTGACCACGGCCGGGCCACATCTCGCGTAGTCGCGCAAGGCTCAGCGCTGCGCCAAGCCAACCTCCCCAATCCGGCCGGCTCCGGTCTCCTCGACCGACCGGCCCTTGAGGCCTGGTGAGCAGCCCCCGCCCCCTGTGCACTGTTGGGCCAACCTGGAGATTCGACCCGCATGTGTTTTTTTTCTTGTTCTGGACGTTTTGCTAATTATCCAGGGAACTGCATATTTACAGATTGCACCCTCATGTTCATGCATGTAATAACTCACAAACGGTGCATCGGATTAAAATGATTTTAACATGTAAAACGCTTAGAATTTTGTCTAGTTTCATAATATGCCACTTTCATCCATGTTTAAAATGGTTAAAATGCTGTTTGTTTAAATTTGCTCAAATGCCATGTTAAAATGATTTATTTCATAACAAATTAACCATAACTCGTAATTTAATAAACTTTATATGTAAATGGGGTAGAAAAATGCATAGATTAACTTGGTGCACTTTATTTTGCTGTTTAACAACATTAAAATTGTGTTTAGGGCAGAACAGTAGCAATTCGAAATATGAACATGGGGATTTTCCGGAATTGTTGTTTGTTGTTCCGGCCTCATTTAAACTTGCCTAGATAGGTAGTTTTCATATGCTTCACCTCTTGCCATGTTTAACAACATTTAACATTGTTGAGTAGCTTATAACGAGATCAAACTAAATAATTGCATGTGGTGTTTCGTCGATATGCAACTCGTTGCATATTGAGTTCCACTTAACTTGTAGCATTGTTTGTTGCACTTTCCCATGCCATGCCAAATTAAACCGGACATGCATCATACTTGATTGTGCATCATGCCATGTTTATGCTTGTGCATTTACCATGTTTGTTTCTTTCCGGTGTTGCTTCCTAGTTCCAGTAATGTTGCGATTGTGAGGATTCGTTCGACTACTCCCGTTCTTCTTCTTCATGGACTCGTTCTTCTTCCTAGCGGGATTTCAGGCAAGATGACCGCTACCCTGGATCTCACTACTATCATTGCTATGCTAGTTGCTTCGTTCTATCTCTTTGTCGCGCTACCTATCTCTTGTTGCTCAAGCCTCACTGATTGCCATGTCAGCCTCTAACCTTTGTCACCCTTCCTAGCAAACCGTTGTTTGGCTATGTTACCGCTTTTGCTCAGCCCCTCTTATAGCGTTGCTAGTTGCAGGTGAAGATGAAGATTGCTCCATGTTGGATTATGTTTATGTTGGGATATCACAATATCTCTTATATTATTAATGCATCTATATACTTGGTAAAGGGTGGAAGGCTCGGCCTTATGCCTGGTGTTTTGTTCCACTCTTGCCGCCCTAGTTTCCGTCTATATCGGTATTATGTTCCCGGATTTTGCGTCCCTAACGCGGTTGGGTGGTTTATGGACCCCTTGACAGTTCGCTTTGAATAAGACTCCTCCAGCAAGGCCCAACCTTGGTTTTACCATTTGCCTCACCACGACCTATACCCTTCCCTTGGGTCGGCCAACCTAGGGGTCATCTTTATTTTAGCCCCCCCGGGCCAGTGCTTCTCTAAGTGCTGGCCTGAACCAAGCTGCCTGCGGGGCCCTCTCGGGGAAACTCGAGGTCTGGTTTTACCCGTAGCTAGTCTCATCCGGTGTTGCCCTGAGAACGAGATATGTGCAGCTCCTATCTGGATTTGTCAGCACATCGGGCGGCTTTGCTGGTCTGGTTTTATTATCGCCGAATGTCTTGTAGCCGGATTCCGAGACTGATCGGGTCTTCCCGGGAGAAGGAATATCCTTCATTGATCGCGAGAGCATAACATGGGTTGTTGGGACACCGCAGGTATAAACTTTCAAAGCCGTGCTCATGTTATGTGGCAAATGGGAATTTGTTAATATCCGTTGTAGTAAACTTGAAGCAAACTCTTCTAAAATACACCAACCGTAAAGCGTGAACTGTGAGTGTCTCTTTTGGGGTTGATCGAGAGGAGAACATGGTTTTTGGGTTATGTCCGACGAAGTAGGAGTTCAGGATCACTTCTTGATCATTACTAGTTGACGCACTGCTCCTTTGTTTCTCTTCTCGCCTCATTAGCGTAATGTTAGCCACCATATATGCTTAGCCGCTGCTGCAACCTTACCACTTTACCCCTTCCTTTCCCATTAAGCTTTGCTAGTCTTGAAACCCATGGTAATGAGATTGCTGAGTCCTCGTGGCTCACAGATTACTACACCAATAGTTGCAGGTACAGGTTGTGCGATGATCATGACGCGAGAGCGATGTTTGCTTATTTTGGAGTTCGTCTTCTGCTTCTTCGATCAGGGGATAGGTTCCAGGTCGGCAGCCTGGGCTAGCAGGGTGGATATTGTCTGAGTTTCTGTTTAAGTTTCATCTGTAGGTGGATGTTGATCTCTTGTATGATGATGTTGTATTCGTGTGGCATTGTATGCCTTATGTATGTATCCCCATCTATTATGTAATTTTAATGTAATGATATCCACCTTGCAAAAACGTTTGAATATGCGGGTCTATCCTTGGTGGGACCTTCGAGTTCCTTTTGGATAGGGTCGCGTATTGGGCGTGACACCCACCCAAGCAGTTCATCGCACCAGCCAAGAACAGACCCTCGCGAGGCTGTTCTTCCTTGTATTGTTCATCATCAGCCCAAGAGGCAATCCACCACACCACACACTGGAGTAGGGTATTACACGACAATGGTGGCCTGAACCAGTATAAACCCTATGTCTCTTGTGTTGTTCCTTTGATTGCTTAGATCCTAGCGAGGCGGTGAGGTGTAGGTAGGTAGTGGCTAAATCTCGCTGCATTCCCGTTGTTCGAATCTAGAGGGTCCGCTGAACCCGAATCGACATTTGGCGCGCCAGTAGGGGTGCGCTGAATTGCCTTCCGCCGCTCGTTCTTCACCGACCATCGCATCCATGTCCGACGCTGCCGGGCTCGCTGAAGCGCCGAGCCGCTCGCTTCCTGCGTCGCTTAGATGGCCCCGCCGGCGGCCATCCCTGCTGCCTCGTCGCTGCCGTCAACGCTGCCACCGGCCCGGTGGGGAACTAGCAGCAAGCATCGTCCCAGCATCCGTCCATGAGGCGAGACGGCCGCACTGCTACTCCCTCGCCGCCTGGCTGGTTCTTCGTCTCGCACTTCAAGGCCATGGAGGCTCGAGCTGCGCCATTGCAGCAACGACCTCCCGTGCACGCCACGACGATGTTCACGAAGAGTGGCTCGACCGCCGCTGAAGCTCGTCACGCGCGCAGGGGCTCCCCAGCCCGCCCTTCTCGCTGCATCACTGCCTCTCGCTGGCAATGAAGTCTGGGCGCCAGCCGCCTCCCCTCAAGAAGGTGCCTGCCCCAAGGCGCTGTGGCTCTCGGGCGGAACCCACTCCGTCCGGGCGCCAAAGACAGAAGAACGGAGCTGCCAAGAGGTACCTCGCCCCAAGAAGCTGCTCGAGTGCTCCCGCTCCGCCCGTCGCGACCACGCCCTGCTCCAAAGACGCTAAGACCCCGCGCTGCTCCTGTGCAGCGATGGGGACCCGCAAGACCAAGCTCTTCGTCACCAAAGTCCTCCCGTGGCCACAGCAGGCTGCCTCACCTTCACCACCGAGCTGCGCAGCGTCGCGTGGCCCTGCAAGTTCAAGCCAGACCTGCCTCCTCGCTACGACGGCATGGCCGACCCTGCGGAGTTCCTCCAGCTCTACGAGCTGGGCATGGAAGGCGCCAACGGGGATGAGAAGTTCATGGAGAACTGGTTTCCCATGGCACTCAAGGACGGGGCCCGCACCTAGCTCCTGAACCTGGCTCCTGGCACGATCTCCTCCTGGGACGAGATGCGCACCCGTTTCATTGCCAACTTCCAAGGTACTCGCGACCGGCCACCCGCCGTGAGCGACATGCGCCGCATCAAGCAGCAACTAGGGGAGACCCTGCAGAAGTACATCCAGCGCTTCAACAACACACGTCTTAAGATTCCCAAGGTGACCGAGGAGGCCATCATCTCAGCCTTCTCCGACGGCAGCGTGACGTCAAGATGAAGGAGGAGCTGGCGATGCATGAAGATCTGTGCACTTCCTTGGAGCTGTTCAACTTGGCGACCAAGTGCGCCAGGGCTGAGGAAGGGCACCTTTCCCTCCTTGAACTGCCAGCCGCAGACCCAGAAGAGAAGAAATCAAGGCCAATGACGGAAGCGCAAGGGGATGTCGTGCTTGCGCGTAATCCGCATACCAAGCGGGCAGAGATCAGCCGTAGTCTTTCAAACGCAGCCGATCAGGTGTACCACGACCTCCACACCCACAACACCAACGAATGTCAAGAGCTCCGAGCCGTGCGAGAAGGGAGGATCGGCCGACGCCCCGACCACAACGATCGAGGTTACGGCCGAGGATGAGGAAGGAATGCAGGATGCTGGGAAGACCGCGGCCCTCGCCAAGGGTGGCGCGACTGACCTCGCGAGGATCGCTGGCAGGATCAGCCTCGCGAGGAAGACTGGAGGGATCAGCCTCGCGAGGATCGTCCGCAAGGAAACGCAGGCCTCCCTCCACTGCAGCCGCAGCCAAGGAGAAACGAGGACCATCATCAGGACGAGGGGCTGGGGCTTCCAGAGCTGCCATGATCGCTCAGATCCCGGGTGGAGCTCAAGCACCAGCCTCTCAATGCATCTTCAAGCAGTTCGCCCGCGAAGTGAATGCAGTCCTCCCCAAGCTCAAAGCCAGGCGCCCCCTCAGGTGGTCGGCGTGCGCCATCACGTTCAGCTCAGCGGATCAGCTCAAGTGCGTGGCCACAGCCAGAGTCCTCCCGTGCTTGGCTCCCCAGTCATCAGCAACATGCAAGTCACCAGGACCCTGATTGACGGCGGGGCAGGGCTGAACGTCCTGTCCGTAGAGACATTCAACAATCTCCAAGTGCCTTACGATCAGCTTCATCCAACCAAGCCTTTCTCCGGAGTCACCGATGGCTCCACGGTTCCGATTGGGCAGGTCCGCCTCCCTGTCACCTTCGGGGCGCGCAACAACTACCGCACCGAGCTCATCGACTTCGACGTCGCCCATATTCGCCTGCCATACAACGCCATCCTCGGGTACCTAGCTCTCTCCAAGTTCATAGCCGTGACTCATCACGGCTACAACGTCCTCAAGATGCCAGGAAGTGGCGGAGTCATCATGGTGCCCTGTGAAGAAAGAGACGCAGCAGCTCCCGGAGCGAGCCAGCCGCATCACTTGAAGACCCAATCGCAGGAGGGAGGCCCCCGAGACCGCCTCCCAAGAAGAAGAGGACATCGACAGGCTCGACCCCTCAGGAGGCAGGCCCTCGTGGTCTGGCACTTTCGGGGCACATCCTTCTGTCGCATAGGAAGGCGCGCCCGGCGCCCTCCTCAAGCAATGCTCGGGGTCTCCCTCCTGGAGGGCCACCGACCTTGCTAAGGTCACGAGGGGAGGCGCTTGGGCATCTCTTGGAGGCGTGTTTCACAGCACATTTCCCTCAGGAAGGAGCATGGTAAGGAGGACCGAACCCTTAGGAGTTCGTCAGTCAGATCACGCAGGAGTTGCAGGAGTCAAGAGTCATAAGTGGCAGCCGCCGCTTACTGCCGCAGCTCCCCATCCAGGTGAGGATGGTGGGCTGCGCGTCTGCATCGACATCCCAGGGCTCAACCGAGCCACCTCTCAGGAGCGTTTCTGGCCCTCACGCAGGGGGCGCTGTGAAGGTCCTCCCCACAACTACGTTCGCATGCCCTACGGCTTGCCGAACGCGGCTGCTGTGCGCCAGCGCCTCATGAGGAGCATCCTAGAGGCTCAGGAGGCCAGGCGTTCCGCAGTCCTAGCGGAGATGGAGATTGTCCGTGAGGAGCCACCGGCGCCCTCGGAGCCTCCTGAGGCTCCTGGGCTTGGGGGCTCGTGAAGATCGGCTTCCGCAGCCCGCGACATCCGCTGCTCCAACACCCCTTCGTCTTCAAGGCTATCAGGTGACATCTTTCAAGTTTCGTTTCCAGCTGGGAGCGCCCCCAGGGCTGCATTATTACCAGGCCGCGTGGGCCCGTCCCTACGGCATGTATCCCTTTTTTTTACTTCATGTTCCTAGCTTACTTTGTTGGGGGCGCCCTTCGGGCTGCATCATCCCCAAGTCGCTCGGGCCAGACCCAGCGGCATGTACCCCTCTTGCGTTTATTTTCGGGCCATGCATTCGACCCATCATGCTTCTTATTTGATGCTTGTCCGCGGCACCTCTTGTTCCTTCATGTCGGCTGCTTGCACGTTAAAGGGGGGGGTACCTGAGCATCACGCCTAGGGCTCCTACTGGCTCTCCAGCCCTCACCCTCTGGCTTTGTCCACGACATCGCGCCCTGGCAAACCAGCGATGGCTGAGACCCGCTCGAGGGCCGGGACCCGAAGACGTAGAGCGTCGGCATCTAACCAAGCCTGCCCGTTAAAGGGGGGGGGGGTACCTGAGCATCGCGACTTAGGGCTCCTACTGGCTCTCCAGCCCTCACCCTCTAGCTTTTGTCCATGGCATCGCGACCTGGCAAACCAGCGACGGCTGAGACCCGCTCGAGGGCCGGGACCCGAGGATGTAGAGCATCGGCATCTAGCCAAATTTGCAGGAACACATCACAAGTTAAGGCCGAGTGCCAGGCGCAACCCGCCTTGAGGTAGGGCCCCGTGAGTCCCGCGCTGGCTCACGGGTGCCCAGATACACCTCCTCAGGTCCTACCGTGCCAGCCCGTGTCGTATGGGTTAGCACGCCTGGGCTCCTCCCAAGGGGAGCCCCCTCCCACGCACCAGTGGAAGCACCATGCTCAGCGCTGGCTGACGACACTGCCGAGGAGCGGCTATGCCCGTACACATACGGAAGCGCTTATGCTCCGCTGGTGATAAACAATCGAGGGTGGCCCCGGCCGATCAACCTCGGGGAGCCTGAGCTGGTTCGGCCTCATCGCAACGCCCCTCGATTGACGCCGAGGGGCTGGGCACGGGCTGCGCCTGGGTCACACCTGCACGCACGCCACCCAGCCAGCACCTCGGCCTGGTTCGTCAAGCGCCTCTCCCGAGCGGAACCAAGGTACGGCGGACATTTGAGCGGCAAGGGGACTCTCGAGCATCGCGACTCAGAGCCTAATCGGTCACGTAGCCCTCACTCCTTAGTTCGAAAGGCTAACGGCGGTTGAGGTATGCGAGGGGCCGGCTCGCAGACGAGAATGGTAGATTCACCCACACATCTCACCTCCCTACTTGATGTTCGTGGCGCTAAGGGGACTCCTGAGCATCGCAACTCAGAGCCTAACTTGTCACATAGCCCTTGGTCCCGGCCCCTGCTTCCGGTCCGGCTAATGGCGGCCGAGGTAGCAAAGGGCCGGCTCACAAGCGAGAACATAAGCAAGTAGGAAGAGTGCAAATTTCAAGGAATTCAAAAGCAAATATTACAGTCCATAACTGTTATCACAACACCAAACACAAGTTTAAACGCCTCCCCGAGCCATGATGCATGTTGCAGGAGCTGAAAGCAGGACAGAAGCCACAACGGAGTCATTTGTTGGCGGCGGAGCTAGCTGCAGGACCGGCAGCGCCTCGCTTCGGCTTGGTGCTGAAGGCCCGGAACTTCGCCAGCAGAGCCTCCGCATGACCCTTCACGGCCTCAGCAGCGGCAGTGGCAAGCTCGCCGCTCGCTGGCTCCAGCAGGCTGTCGAGGTCGACGTTGGGATCGCGAAGGTAGACGGGGTAAGGACCAGCGCCGGGCCGCGTAAGATAGGACATGCGCCTCGGCCTTAGCCGTAGGGCCAAGGCCAAGGGTGACATCTTCAAGAGCACGGACCAGGAAGGGGAGCAGCTTGGCGGGGCCGTCCTCGGCGCCGGCCAGCGGGCTTTCCAGGTCGCTGTCGTAAAGCAACCTGTGCAAGCCGCGAGCCTTCACCTCCATCTCCGTGAAGGCCTCGCGGTCCTCGCCAAGGACCCGCGCCTTGCCGTCCAGCTCGACCTTCCACGCCCCCAACTCCTGCTCCAGTGCGCCCAGGTGGTCACGGCGCTTGTTAAGCTTGGCGTCTCAGTCCTTGACGGCCGCCTCGCGAGCCTTCAAGTCTTCCTCCTTATCTTGGCAAACGCGGGCCTCCTTGGCAAGCTGGTCCCGCAGGCCCTGCAGCTCGCTCTCCAGCGCCTTGCAGCGACCTTGGGCATCGGCTGCCTCCCCCAAGGCGGCGTCGCGAGAAGCCTTCGCCTCAAGGACGGCCAGCTTCTCCTTGTCGCAAGCCGTCGAGGCCTGAACCAGCGCCGCTCGAATCGAAGCATCGGAACGAATCCAGCCAGAAGCTAGCTCCAAGCGCCCGTCCACCAAACGAGGGTCGGCGCTCAGAAGATCTTGCCGCAGCCGGTCCAGTTCAGCAGCAGCACAATCCAGGACGGCGGGAGGAGTCGGAGAGACAGCAGTTGGTGGAGTAGGAGGAGAGGACGGCAGGGTAACCACAGTATCCTGAGGCGGGACCTGCTGCGCCCCAACAGCGGTGGCGGTGGCGTCATGCAGGGATACCTCAGGAGTCGCTTGGGCCATGGGGGCTGGGCTCGCCCCAGCCAGCTCCACCAGGCCTTGCGAGGACGACCGGGCAGGAGAGGCCCATGCCGTGCAGCCACCTTCTTTTGTGGGCAGAGGCGCTGCCCCAGACGGAACCTCAGGAGCCCCCTTCGGCTTCTTCGCCGCAGGAGCAAGCCTAGCCAAGAGGTACAGACATCAAGCCTGAAAGACAAAACAGGGATTAAAACAAGAATCAAGCACTTACTGGTCATCTCTCGCGAGCTCGAGAAACCTCCGGCCGTACTTGAAGCCCGAGAGCCGGCTGCAGGGATCAGCCTTGAGACGCTCGGGAGCAGGAGGCGTGCCTGCGGATCGCCTCGGAGCCGGGGCAGACCCGAGGGGGACCAGCCCAGCCCTGTCCTTCTTACGGATCGGGGGCAAGCTGTCGCCGCCTCGCTCGCCGTCATCCTCGTCGTCGCTCGGCAAGAGGCGAAGAGTGCGAGACCTGCGCCGGTGGAGGGGCGCTCTCGACTCTCCGTCGGTAGCCTCGGAGTCAGGCCCTCCTTCCTGCTCCTCTCCTTCCTCTTCTTCGCTGGAGTCGCCGGAGGACACGCTCACTGCTGCTGTGGCCGCTGGGTCTCGGAACCTCCATGGGCACGGGCCCGCCCCCATTGAAGACAGCATGGAGTCCACCACCTTCTCCCAATCATCTCAAAGAAACAGGGTACATGGGCGCCCAGCCTCGCCACGCCTCCTCCGACCAAAGATTGGAGGACCGCGCCAGATCTTCGCCGCCAAGATCATGGGGCTCAAAGGGCCTCCACAATGAAGCGACATTTACGGCGGGGCTACTCTGGTGCTCCAGAACTCCTCAGAGCGATGCACCAGTCAGCTTTGCCGCCACCATGTTGCCCGGCCTCAGATATGCGTCCATCTTCTCCAACACCGGCTTCGCGCGGGAGTCGACGAGTTCCGCGCGAGACCAATCATCGTAGCTCGTGGGCTGCTCCATGGGCAGAATCAGCCGAGGGTGGATGCGCCCAGCATCTACCATGACCCACTTGCTCCTGAAGCGCTCAATCCTCTTCCCGGGCTTCGAGATGGCATTGGAGCCGCCATACGCGACAAAGCTCGCGCACGCTGAGATGGCACCACGAGAGGGCCGGAGGGAGAAGTAGTGGCGCAGTAAGGCCACTGAGGGCTGCACTCCGACGTGAGCCTCAGAATAGTAGGCCAAGATCGCCAGAAGAAGAACAGAGTTGGGGTGGAGATGCAGAGCTTGCAGGTTGTAATGGCGGAGGACAGAGAAGAAAAACTCAGAAAAGGGAAGCACCGGACCGGCGGCAATGGCGCTTACAAAGAGCGGATTGAAGGTGCTCCCTCGGCCCTCAGGAAGGGTGGAGCCGGCCTTGAACACCTTTGCCCCGTCGATGCCTTGCGCCGCCACCATCCGGCGCACCCGGGCAAGGCTCGTCTCCGACACGCTCGGGCGTAGTCCAAGGCGGGTGAGTGCCAAGCTTCGGCCGGGGTCTGGCGAGGCGCCATGTCTTGCTAGGGCGTGCGGTCGAAGTAGATCTGAAGATTTCGGAGGCAGAAAGGAAGGGCGCAAGAAAGGGGATCTGGGCAATGACCGGAGGAAGCAAGGGAAGCAAAGCCTAGGTAGATGCCGCTCTTTTGTCGATTCACGCAGTTGCTGAGGCACCCACGACCAATCAACCGCCACGCGGTGCCCGAGGCCGCAGGCTGTTAGGGCCGCGACGCTTCGCACCTGTCCCTTCGCTTCTCTGCTCAGCCAAGTCCGGGCGCGCCTTGGGCCCGGGCTATCACATGCTTCGGGAACGGGGTCCCAAGACTTGCCTACCTGCGGCCTGTGGCGTGGATCAAGGGGTGGCCCAACATGGCCCATCTTCATCAGCACGAGCTCAAGTCCCTCGCGAGGGGCCAAGCCTCGCGGGGTGGACGACATGAAGCTTCCTCAGGCACGGCCTCGTCAGGCTGGCTCGCGAGGAGGCGGAGAGATCAAGGCGGGGTGCCTCACGAGGTGCCCATGACGCAAGCCATGACGACCAAGGGCCCAGGCGGGCACCAGCCCGTGCAGTGTCCTCCCTTTCCTCTTTGGTGCAAAGGAAGCAAGCGCAAGCGAGAGCATCAAGCAAAGTCACCCATTTCGGTGCAACAAGACCAAGACCGTCGCAACGGCAGGAAGGAAGTCATCGTGGAGCCCAGGAAGGCGTCATCGTCAGAGCCTTTGGCAGGCGAGGACCAACTTTAGTCAGGATAAGTGTGCTAGATGTTCCCCTTCAAAATGGCCAATTGTTGGCGCCCTTCCCGCTCAATATTTGGGGAGAGGCCCAGGGCCTTTGCCTATAAATAGGACTAGCCACCCACAAGGTAAGGGGG
Source organism: Aegilops longissima (assembly GCA_021605205.1). Classification (NCBI taxonomy): domain Eukaryota; kingdom Viridiplantae; phylum Streptophyta; class Magnoliopsida; order Poales; family Poaceae; genus Aegilops; species Aegilops longissima. The sequence continues at coordinate 62,852 of JAHIAM010000034.1, read as the reverse complement.
ATCGAAAATCGGATCATCATCGGGAAACCAGTAGAAAGAGCGACTGAACCCCCCCTTGCAGTTCATCGCACCAGCCAAGAACAGACCCTCGCGAGGCTGTTCTTCCTTGTATTGTTCATCATCAGCCCAAGAGGCAATCTACCACACCACACACTGGAGTAGGGTATTACACCACAATGGTGGCCTGAACCAGTATAAACCCTGTGTCTCTTGTGTTGTTCCTTCGATTGCTTAGATCCTAGCGAGGCAGTGAGGTGCAGGTAGGTAGTGGGTGAAATCTCCGCGCGCACCCCAGTGTTCGAATCTAGAGTGTCTGCCGGAACCCGAAATCCGACAGCTTGAGGGCGGTGCGCTTTGACAAGTAATCGGCGATGTCGTTCTCCGCCCGAGGGACATGCTCCGCTTATATACCGTCAAAGCTCTCCTCCAGTTTCCTCACCTCATCAATGTAAGCTTCCATCAACGAGCTTTGGTAATCTTTGTTGACCTGCCTAACGACGTGCTGTGAGTCGCCCCTGACGATGAGCTTCCTAACTCTAAGGTCTACCGTGATCCTAAGACCGGCAAGCAAACCCTCGTACTCGGCGGTGTTGTTGGTTGACATCTCCCGGGGAAAGTGCATCTGGATGACATACTTGAGGTGCTCTCCGGTGGATGCGACAAGCAGCACACGAGCACCGGCGCCTTGCAGCGAGAAGGCACCATCAAAGTACATGATCGAGTTGCATCTTGTTTCCTTGCCGGGGAGAGCGGTCTCATGTACCTATTCATCGAGCATTGAGGTCCATTCTGCAACAAACTCCACCAAGATTCTGCTCTGAATTGTCGAGGTACTTTCAAACTTCAAACCGAAACTTGATAGCTCCAGAGCCCATTCCACAATCCTCCCCGTTGCATCTGGGTTGTGTAGTATCCATTGCAATGGGAGGCGGGTGACCACCGTGATCTCGTCCGCTTGGAAGTAGTGGCGCAGCTTCCTCGAGGCCATAAGGAGGCCGAAGAGCAGCTTTTGCACACCTGAGTACCTCGACCTAGCCCCCTGCAAGAGGGAGCTGACAAAGTACATTGGGTGCGGCACCATTTTATTATTCTGCGCCTCTTCACCCGGTTGCGTGGGTCCCGTTGCGTTGCCGTCATCCCCTACCGGGGACACGATCATGCCGGGATCGAGCCCTGCCGGAGAGGGTCTCGGCCCGCCATCTGTTGGCTCTGCCGTTATCGCTGCTTTTTCGTCGGCCTCTCTCTACACCACTAGTGCGACGCTAACCACCTAGTTCGTTGCCGCTAGATAGAGCAACAACGGTTCTTGTCGATTGGGCGCAACCAGCACTGGGGCAGAGGAGATGTATTTCTTCAAATCTTGCAGCGCTACCTCGGCTTCTGGGGTCCACTCCACTGGCCCTGCTTTTTTCAAGATCTTGAAGAAAGGAAGGGCACGCTCCACGGACTTGGAGACGAACTGGCTCATGGCAACAACGCAGCCAGTGAGCCGACGCACGTCCCTGATCTGCTTAGGTGCCTCAATCTGATCGATGGCCTTGATCTTATCTAGGTTTGCTTCGATCCCGCGCTGGGACACAAAGAACCCGAGAAGCTTGTCGGATGGGATGCTGAAGACACACTTCTCAGGGTTCAATTTGAGGTTGATCTTGCGCAGGTTCCTGAATGTTTCCTCCAGATCTTGCACAAGCGTTACTCTGTCCTTGGTTTTGACCACTATGTCATCCATATAAGCTTCCATATTTCTATGTAGCTGGGGCTCAAAACCAATTTGTACTGCTCTTGGAAAGGTTGAGCCAGCACTCTTCAACCCGAAAGGCATCCGTAAAAAGCAATATATACCACACGAGGTGATGAATGCCGTCTTTTCCTCGTCTTCCTTTGTCATGAAGATCTGGTGGAACCCCGAGTAGGCGTGGAGGAACGATAAGAGGTCACACCCAGCCATGGAGTCAACAATCTGGTCGATGCGCGGCAACGGGAAAGGGTCCTTTGGACAGGCCTTATTGATGTCTGTGTAGTCAATACACAGCCTCCATTTCCCATTTGCCTTGCGCACCACTACCGGATTGGCCAACCACGTCGGATGGAGTACTCCCCTTACCAAGCCTGCCGCCTCTAGCTTTCTGATTTCCTCCGTGATGAACTCTTGCCTCTCCAGAGCTTGCTTCCTGACTTTCTGCTTGACGGGCCACGCGTGAGGACAGACAGCAAGGTGGTGCTCAATCACCTCCCTGGGAACGCCGGGGATGTCGGAGGCTTGCCATGCGAACACATTGACATTTGCCCGCAGGAAGGTGACGAGCTCGCTTTCCTATTTGCCATCGAGGGTGGATCTTATGGTGACAGCTCCTCCCGTGCCGTCCTCCTTGACGGGCACTTTCTTGGTCTCTGGTGGTGTAGCCCTGGACTTCTTGCCCTTGCCGGCAGAGCTCTCTGGCACGTTCTCAATGGAAGCACGACACCCCAAAGAGGTGCGCTTGCCTGAGTGGGTGCGAGGGGTCTCGCCGGTCTTCTCCTCGTCCGAGGCTCCGTTGGCAGGAGGAGGTGCCTTAGCGACAACTGCTGCAACTGCCTCCCGGTAGAGTTGGTCGGTGCAGATCAGCGCGTCTTTCTTGTCAGAGGGGACGGTGATGATGTTCATCGCCCGGCATCTTCAAAGATGTTATAGGCGAGTGTGAAGCCGCCATGAACTTGGATAGCGCCAGCGGCCGAGGATCCCTGCCAAGGCAAGGGATCTCTTTACGCCGAAAACAATCCTCTCCGCCCTGTGGTTCAACTCGCCCCGAATGTCACGGCAGAGTGATCTTTCCTTTGGCTGGCTCCTCCCGATTTAACCCCTTGAACGCACCCGCCTCCTCGAGGTCTCCATCAGGGATCTGCAGCCTTCTGACCACAACGGGCGAGATCAAGTTCAGGCCGGCCCCGCCGTCAACCAGCATCTTTGTCACCTTGAGGTTGCGGATTGTTGGTGAAACCAACAATGGCAAGCACCCGACCGCAGTAGTGCGGTCAGGGTGATCCTTGGTGTCGAAGATGCTGGGCATGCTGGACCATTTTACCGGCTTTCGTGCGTCAAACGATGGCTCCACCGTGGTGATCTGACGCGCCCACTGCTTGAGTTGGCGGTGGGATGTATGCAGCGAGGCGCCACCATCAAAGCACATGGCCTCTGTGGCTTTCTGGAACTCATGGTTGCCGGACTCTTCATCCTCGTCATGATCATCGTCTTCCTGCTTCTTGTCGCGGCCCCGGGCGGGCCTCTCTTGCTGGTTATCTTTGCCGCGGCGGCCTCCTTGGCCGCCATGTTTCTTGCCAGATCCCTCGGTACCATCTGGGCCATTCTCCTTGTCCCGCCGCTCATACTCGGCTTTCTACTTCTCGGCGAGCAGCTCTACCTGCCGGCAATTTTGGAGATCGTGGCCCTTGGTGCGGTGGATCTTGCAGTACTGCTTGTCGTAGCCTCCTGGCTTGTCGGCAGCTACCAAGGCCTGGCAAGCGTCACACCCAGCAACCTCCTTGCCGGGGTCACTTGCCTTGGTCTTCTTGGCGGTGCCGATGTCATCGGATCTCTCAACGGCAAGCATGGCCTTGCCCTTGCGCTTCCTATTAAGGCGTCGACCTTTCTTTGCTGGGGTGGCGGTATCGCCAGTGGAGTTGGTTTCCGCACCAACATCTTTGTTAGGGCACTTCCTTTCCTCCTCAGCACGAGCGCACCGATCGGCCAGAACATAGAGCTCAGCCACATACTTAACCTTGTTCATCGCCAGTTCTTCATGCATCTTGCGATTGCGCATGTTCTGGTGGAACACACTGATCACGTTGGCGGGATGAAGATCGGGGATGTTGTACTGCACCCGGCTGAACCTTTGGATGTACTTGCGCGTGTTTTCTCCTTCCTTCTGGGGGATGGTGTGTAAATCACTCGCCTGGCCATGAGCTTGGTGACCCCCGGTAAAGGCGCCAACAAACTCATGGCACAGATCCGCCCAAGAAGAGATGGAATCCATCGGCAAGTACATCAAACATGACATAACATTAGGCTTGAGTGCCAATGGGAAGTAGTTGGCAAGCACCTTATCGTCGCGGGCCCCAGCATCTTGCATCGCGATGGTGTAGATGCTGAGGAACTCTGACGGGAGAGTCTTGCCATTGTACTTCTCGCCAACGTCAGGCTTAAACGTACGGTGGGAGGGCCACTGGAACTGCCGCAGCTCACGGGTGAAGGCCGGACAACCCACCTCGTAAGGCAGGCCACCGTAGCCTCCCGGCGCCGGGTGGTCCATGGCGGGCCCTGCCCGCCTGTCCGAATGGTGGCATGCGTCACGTCGATGCTCGATCGTAGTTCGAGCATCCTCATGAGCCCGCTCCCGAAGGACTTGGCGCTGATCGCAGTTGGTTCACGGATCAGACGACGCGATGGAGATATCATCACGAGCGTCGCCCCGACGGGCCGACGCCCGGGGCCGTCAGGATGGAGGTGGGGAGTACACCGTGGCCGCGTCGCCTCCGGCGTGGCCTCTGCTAGCACTTGGCAGCCCGGCGGAGTGACGGCCGACGGGTTCCGCCAGCCGCAACCCATCGTTGTTAGCGATGCCGACGAGGCTTCAAACGGTGGCCCTCCATTCGTCAAGCTTTTCCATAGATAGAGGAAAGTCGAGGAGCAGCTGCGCACGCTAGGGCTTCCGCTGGCGTGGGTGGCGGCGAGAGCTGGGTGGACCGTGATGCGCCTCGACTTCTAACCATGTTAGAAGGAGCTGCGTCACGCCTCCGGAGCCGTTCGCCACCTCCATCAGCACTTCGGCGCGCATGCTGGCCCTCCTCTTCATGTGATGGACACACGGGACTCTTCCCAGGGTGGTGATCAGGGTCACTAGGAGGGTGACGCTGCTCATCACGCACAACCTGAGAGGAGCGCATCGTGGGTGCCGGTGTTGGCGTCTTGGAGGTCGCCGTGCCACCGACTGGCGGGACGGCGGCGCCCATGAAGGGCCCCGCACTACCTGCGGGGGGCCCGACTCCGCCTCTGGAGCCCGCGATCGGTGGCTCGTTGCCTGGCATGCGAACGACATCACTCGCCAGACCTGAACTGCCAGGGTGATGTGGATGTTCGCGGGCCGCATCACGGGTTCTCTCCGCGACTGGCCCGCTACTGGTCCGTACCGGCACTGGCAACTTGGTCCCGGATGAACCGATCACCCTGATCGCCTTCTTCTTAGGAGCCATGGCGATGAAGAACAACTAGGCCAACTGCTAGACCAGATTCTCACAATAGCGCGCCCCTGCCTGGCATGCCAAAGATGTCGATGATGATCCTGTTGGGCACCCCAAAACGGCACACTAGCCCCTTGAAGAACTTGATGGCTGACTGTGCTGTCACCTTCCTCACCGCTTCCACCTCTGGCCACTTTGTGAACTTGTCGATCGCGACGTACAAGTCCTCAAAGCCCAAACAGATCCTACGCAAGTGTCACTCCGAACCATATGGAGGACATCACGTTCGGGACAGAACTGCACATAACGTATTGCAATCCGGTTTTTATTGGCCTAATCTCTTCAAAGATGCCCGTAAGTTTGTCTTGTCTTGTGATGAATGTCAAATAATTGTCAATATTAGTAGACGTCAAGAAATGCCTATGAATTATTCTCTTGTTATTGAACCATTTGATGTTTGGGGCTTTGATTATATGGGACCTTTTCCTGCCTCTAATGGTTACACACATATTTTAGTTGCTGTTGATTATGTTACTAAGTGGGTAGAAGCTATTCCAACTAGTAGTGCTGATCATAACACCTCTATTAAGATGCTTAAGGAAGTTATTTTCTCGAGGATTGGAGTCCCTAGATATCTTATGACGGATGGTGGTTCACATTTTATTCATGGTGCTTTCCGTAAAATGCTTGCTAAGTATGATGTTAATCATGGAATTGCATCTCCTTATCACCCACAGTCTAGTGGTCAAGTAGAATTGAGCAATAGAGAGCTCAAATTAATTTTTCAAAAGATTATAATAGATCTAGAAAGAATAGGTCCAAGAAACTTGATGATGCATTATGGGCCTATAGAACTACATATAAAAATCATGTGGCTACGTCTCCGTATAAGATGGTGTATGGAAAAGCGTGTCACTTACCTCTTGAACTTGAACATAAGGCATATTGGGCTATTAAAGAGCTCAACTATGACTTAAAACTTGCCGGTGAGAAGAAGTTATTTGATATTATCTCACTTGGTGAATGGAGAACCCAAGCCTATGAGAATTCCTAGTGGTTCAAAGAAAAAGTTAAAACATGTCATGACAAAAGAATACAAAAGCGTGAGTTTAACGTAGGTGATTAGTAGTCATGTGAATTTGGTATTCGTTCGATATTTTGATAAGATGTATGTTGTCTCTCCTCTAGTGGTGCTATGTGAACATCGACTACATGACACTTCACCATTATTTGGTCCTAGAGGAAGGCATTGGGAAGTAATAAGTACATCATGGGTTGCTAGAGTGACAGAAGCTTAAACCCTAGTTTATGCGTTGCTTCGTAAGGGGCTGATTTGGATCCACTAGTTTCATGCTATGGTTAGGTTTACCTTAATACTTCTTTTGTAGTTGCGGATGCTTCCAATAGGGGTTAATCACAGTGGGATGCTTGTCCAAGAAAGGGCAGTACCCAAGCACCGGTCCACCCACATATCAAATTATCAAAGTACCGAACGCGAATCATATGAGCGTGATGAAAACTAGCTTGACGATAATTCCCATGTGTCCTCGGGAGCTCTTTTCTCATTATAAGAATTTGTCCAGGCTTGTCCTTTGCTACAAAAAGGATTGGGCCACCTTGCTGCATCTTATGTACTTTCATTGCGTGTTACCCGTTACAAATTATCTTATCACAAAACTATCTGTTACTTACAATTTCAATGCTTGCAGAGAATACCTTACTGAAAACCGGTTGTCATTTACTTCTGCTCCTCATTGGGTTTGACACTCTTACTTATCGAAAGGACTATGATAGACCCCATATACTTCTGGGTCATCAAGACTCTTTTTTGGGGCCGTTGCCGGGGAGTGAAGCGCTTTTGGTGAGTGGAACTTGGTAAGGAAACATTTATATAGTGTGCTAAAATTTTCTGTCACTTGTTACTATGGAAACTAATCCTTTGAGGGGCTTGTTCGGGGTATCTTCGCCGCGACCAGAAGGTCAAAGAGTTGCTCCTCAACCTACTGAACCTACTGAAAATGTTTACTTTGAAATTCCTTCGGGCATGATAAAGAAACTGCTAGCTAATCCCTTTGTAGGAGATGGAACATTGCATCCTGATTTACACCTTATCTTTGTGGATGATGTTTGTGGATTTTTTAAGCTTGCAGGTATTCCTAATGATGTTGTTAAGAGGAAGGTTTTCCCTTTATCTTTGAAGGTAGATGCATTGACATGGTATAGGCTATGTGACGATACGGGATCTTGAAACTATAAACGATTGAAGTTGGAATTTCACCAGAAGTTCTATCCTATGCATCTTGTTCACAGTGATCGTAATTACATATATAATTTCTAGCCTCGCGAAGGAGAAAGTATCGCTCAAGCTTGGGGGAGGCTTAAGTCAATGTTATATTCATGCCCCAATCATGAGCTCTCAAGAGAAATGACTATTCAAAAAAAAAATTGCTCGGATTTCTCTCAATGATCGCACCATGCTCGATACTTCCTGTTTTGGTTCTTATATGCTGAAGACTACTGAATTCAAGTGGGACTTATTGGAAAGAATTAAACGCAACTCTGAAGATTGGGGTTCCGATGATGGTAAGGAGTCAGGTATAACACCTAAGTTTGATTGTGTTAAATCTTTTATGGATACCGATGTTTTTTGTGGATTTAGTGCTAAATATGGACTTGACTCTGAGATAGTAGCTTCTTTCTGTGAATCTTTTGCTTCTCACGTTGATCTCCCTAAGGAGAAGTGGTTTAAATATAATCCTCCCATTGAAGTAAAAGTAGTTGCACCTATTACAGTTGAAGAAAAGACTATCACTTATAATGATCCTATTGTTCCTACTACTTATGTTGAGAAACCACCTTTTCCTGTTAGGATAAAGGATCATGCTAAAACTTCAACTATTGTTCGTAAGAGTAATACTAGAACTTATACACCTCCTGAGCAAATTAAAGGTGAACCTAGTATTGCTATGGTTAAAGATCTCTTGGATGATAATATAGACGTGCATGTTATATACTACTGTGGTGAAGCTGCTAACATTGCTAAACCCGATGCTAAAATACATAGACCTGTTGTAGGCATGCCTGTTATTTCTGTTAAATGGGTGCTAGTGCTAGTGCAATACCTATTTCCCTATTTAAGGAAATTATGCATGATATTGCACCCGCTGAGCTAGAAGGTACTGATGTTACTATTAAGCTTGCCAATAGGGATACTATTTAACCAGTTGGGATTGTTAGATATGTTGAAGTCTTGTGTGGGAAAGTTAAATATCATGCTGATTTTCTTGTTCATGGTTCCCCACAAGATGACTTTTGTCCCATTATATTTGGTAGACCCTTCTTGAATATTGTTAATGCTAGGATTGATTGTGAAAAGGATATTGTTACAATTGGCTTAGCAGCTCCCTATTCCAATGCCTGATAGTGATTACCCCATCATCCAGTACACCGACGATACGATCCTTGTGATGCCCGCGGACCACTCTCAAGCGGAAATTATCAGGAGTATTCTTCAGGATTATGCGACGTTGGTGGGCTTGCGCATTAACTTCAAAAAATCAACCTTGATCAATGGCAATGCTTCTGCGGAAATGACCTCGAGGCTTGCTCAGATCTTCGGATGTGCGATTGGGTCCATGCCATTCACATACCTGGGGTTGCCTATGGGCATTACCCGACCAACTGCGACTGACCTCATGCCTCTTGTTGCGTCGGTCGAACGAAAACTCTCCTCGGCGGCCGCCTTGCTGGATCTTGGATCAAAACTCACATTGGTAAATTTGGTGATCACTTCTCTTATGATATACGCCATGTGCTCCATCAAGATCCCGCCAAAAGTGGTTGATCATCTTGATAAACTCCGGAGGTACTGCCTCTGGGCCAAGAGCTCGGATGATGGCACAAAGGCCGTCTCCTTGGCTGCATGAGAGCTGGTTTGCCGCCCCAAGAGCAAAGGAGGGCTGGGAGTGATTGATCTCAAGATTCAAAATCAAGGCTTGCTCCTGAAGATGATGCACAAGTTCTACAATCGCATGGACTTGCCCTGGGTCAAACTGGTCTGGTCATCATACTATGTGGACTCCATACCGCATGCAAACGACCCATGTGGCTCGTTCTGGAGGCGTGACATCATGCAGCTGGCGCCGATCTATCGTGGGATCACAACGGTGCAAGTGGTGATGTAAGCACGACTCTTTTTTGGAAGGACATGTGGGAAAGCAACATTCTATCTGACAGTCACCCCCAGTTGTACTCGTTTACCAAGAATGAGGATGTGACTGTACGTGAGCTTCTAACTATGCCTGCCCTAGGCCAAAACTTCGATCTCCCGCTTTCAATCCAGGCTAGGGGCGAACTGCATGATCTCCAAACCAACCTGGCTGAGGTGGAGTTGATAGATGCAAGAGATGTCTGGAGTTGTGTTTGGGGCTCTGAAGGCTTTCAGTCTAGTAAATTTTACCTCCACTATTTTCGTGACGAAGTGACAGACAAGAGCTTCGAGTGGATCTGGAAATCCAAGTGCACCAACAAATGGAAAGTCTTTGCATGGCTCCTGCTAGCCGACAGGCTAAACACACGCAACTTGTTGAAAAGGAAAGGCATGAAGCTCAGGGACGATGACTACACCCTATCTAGCTAGTAGCTCGGCCTCTCGTGCCACCTCCTAGCTCCATTCTCTCTGTCGATCTATCTCACTAGGCCTTATTTGCCTCTAACAAATGGATATACACCGACCGATATCCCACTATACATATAGCTAGCTAGGTCCTTATAACTCATTTTTCCCCACGCTCGATCGATCTACCTCATTAGTTATGTCTCTACCTTCCTCCAACAAACAACAATTGATCTACCGATATAGTTAGGTTTGCTTACCAAACACATGGTTCCCCTTCATCATCCATGCATGCGTCCCGACATATCTATCACACACAAGCACACACAGAAACACATCCCCACTCTTATTGATAATATTACAGTTCTGCCCTCAGTTTTTCTAGTAGGCCTCTCCCACCATCTTCGAGAAGAAACTCCATCACCCATCCAGCACTCTACCCCTCTCCCTCTCTCTCTCTCTCTCTCTCTCTCTCTCTCTATGTGTGTGTGTGTGTGTGTGTCCCAACCTATTTCCCTTCCTTCAGTTATGTATGGATGTCGACCGATCTGCCTCAAGACATAGCTGGGTATCTCCCTCTCAACACATATACGAGTCGTTCTACCTCTCTAGTTAGGCCTCTGCCTCCCCCTCCCCCCCCCCCACACACACACTGATACATCGAGCGATCTAGTCATGTGTCCCTACCACACACAAACTTGCCTTGTGCCCTCTGACGTTCCGGTAGGTCAGTCGCCCTATATCTATGACTTGCACACACACAATTTCAATGGCTCTCTTCATCAATCTTGCACCGACCCAGTTGATCCTCTCTTCGACTCTATCGATATCTATGACCCCTCCCTCTCTTCTCTTGGATCACCCCCTCTATATATGATATAGATAGCCCTCTATTTCACACACATTGCATGTGTCAAATTTTTGTTTGAGATGTCATCGACACATATTCCCACAAATATATTCACGAAATCACACCCCCCCAACAAAAAACACTCACGAACACACACGCCATCTGTCTAGGTTTGTATCTCTCTCACACACACCCACGTAGGTGGGGGACGTGCACGAAGAGAAGAGGTGCACGCACGGGGCACGTACTCCCGTATCTTTCCCAACCACACCGCGCGGGTACATGGTGGAGCTCATTTGTATACGAAATGGCAGCCCATGTTGTAATTTGACACATGTACTGGTTGTCCACTTGATGTAGGATCGTCTACCACGGGTGAACAAACAAATCGCGACTTGACACGTTATGTTAAAAAAGAGGCAAACCATGTGGGGCCTACCTTAGAGGCAAGGCTCTATACACTCAAGATGCTCTGTACATATTACTTTTGATGTGTCCTGTCAACTCGTAGAACAAGGAGAAGCTTGCTTAGTACGCCATCTCCCCCGCCCACGGGCGCGGTGGCTCGCAGGACGAGGTGAAGCTTGCGGTGGCTCGCAGGACGAGGAGAAAATTTTACTACTCCCTCCGTTTACTGCTCGTCTCTACCTTAGTTAGAGAGATTATCATATTGTTTGGAATATATGTCCTTTAGTACATATCAATATGAGCTACTAGTACATACTCCAAACACTGATGTACATAGACGTATTTTAGAGTGTAGATTCACTCTTTTTGCTCTATATGTAGTCCATATTGAAACGGACATAATAGTACGCATTCTCCCTCGCCCCTCGACCCTCGCCCACGTGGTGGACGTGCAGCAATTCATTCGGTCTCATTTAGCAAGAATGACATATACTGCAGTACCATTATTGATCGACTTCCCGAAGAGGCGAAGAGCCAATCGCAAGGTTAATATTTTGGAGATGCCAAGCACAAGGTTTATAGGAGAACGAGTAGTACTAGTACTAGTAGTACGTACCAGTGGTACATACTGTACGAGGAAGAAGGCAACAAGATGTATGTTTTGCGTGAGAGTCTCTTCTTACAGCATGTGCTAGACCTAGTGGACCTCATTGTTGCAATGGGACTACTCCCTATCATAGATGGCACGATTCAGAGTGGTGGGCAGCAGGCATAATTCGGAGTTTCTTAGTCTTAAACCGCATGAAGAAGTCCCATCAAAAGGAATAGCCATCCTCTACACGTGCTCCTATGTAAAATGAATAAATGAGAGAAAAAGAGAAAGAGACAAAGTAAAAAAAATCAACAGCCTAAGATCCAGCCCTATTGTATCAGTGAATGATATTTCTACATCGTGATTGACATGGCTATATTATTAACCATGCTATGGAGGTAGAAGCGGATTTTTATTTATTCGCGGAGGTAGTAGCGGATGGATATTCAACGAGGAGTAAAATGATGGCCGCTTCCTCGGTCAAACATAGATAAAGGTGGGTGTCGGTGTCAAAACCGGCGGATCTCAGGTAGGGGGTCCCGAACTGTGCATCTAGGCGGATGGTAACAGGAGACAAGGGACACGATGTTTTACCCAGGTTCGGGCCCTCTTGATGGAGGTAAAACCCTACGTCCTGCTCGATTGATATTGATATTGTGTATGTTTACAAGAGTGGATCTACCACGAGATCAAAGAGGCTAAACCCTAGAAGCTAGCCTATGGTATGATTGTAAGGGTTGTTGTTCTACGGACTAGAGCCATCCGGTTTATATAGACACCGGAGAGGGCTAGGGTTACATAGAGTCGGTTACAATGGTAGGAGATCTACATATCCGTATCGCCAAGCTTGCCTTCCACGGCAAGGAAAGTCCCATCCGGACACGGGGCGAAGTCTTCAATCTTGTATCTTCATAGTCTTGGAGTCCGGTCGATGACGATAGTCCGGCCGATGATAGTCCGGCCGATGATGGTAGTCCGGCCAACCGGACACCCCCTAATCCGGGACTCCCTCAGTAGCCCCCGAACCAGGCTTCAATGAGATAAGTCCATCATGCGTGTAGTCTTCGGCGTTGCAAGGCGGGTTCTCCTTCAAGTTCTACGTACCTGCCGAACAGTGTCTAGCTTCCTCATCAATGTTGCGCATCTCGGCTTCCACGCCCAATAGTGGCCTTCTTCCACGCGTCGCGCGAACGTGAAAAGCCAGGGTGTCTTCTATGTTTTACCCCCTAGTTGTGCGAATAATCTGCCTATAAGGGAGGCAAGAATCTAGATCCAAATCACCATCTTCCTCCCGCAAATACTCATCCGAGCTTTCACCAAGAATCCATTCCATCATGGACCGCCAACGCTGCTCCTCTTCTCGCGCCCCAGCCCTTTGCCAGAGATTGGAGGAGATGCTCTGTTCCGCACAACGAGCTGGTGAAGCTCCAAATGGGGGTTATCTCCTCCGCCTTCATGGTTCCGGTTCGAGCCGGGCTGGCCACCTACAAAGGTGGGAAGCAAGCGAAGGTTACCCCAAATCCCAACAAAGGGAGCGGGTATGCTTCGTCCCCTATCCGATAAGGGGCTGGATTTCTGTACATCCATTCCTCCGCTGGCTCCGGAGTTCTACGGACTCCAGCTTCATCACCTCACATCCGCCTCAATCCTGCATATTGCGGGTTACGTAGCTCTTCTTAGCTATTCCTGGCGTCGAGACCCGCTTCGCGCTGTGGAAGAGGTTGTTCTGCCTTGCACTCGCTCTCACGAGGGGTCCATATATCAAGTGGGCGGCGCCAAATATGGCGATTGCGGGACCGGATATCCATCCGGAACCCCTAAGAAGGCGCTCAAGACCGGCCTTCGAATGGTTTTATATAGAAGACGCCCGCTGCCGGACCCTGTTCGGATCGGCCTCCGGAGTTCAGCAATGCTCCTCTCAAGAAACGCCTTAGTTGGCGTCCGCGAGCCCCCAACCGAGGAACACAAGAGCGCCCATTATTTGATGGGCGAATAAGGTTACTGGCCCATGCCGGGTTGACCATGATTGGAGTCATGGCAACATGCATTATGCGGGGGGTGCAGCCACTACAATACAGGGGCCACCCCATGTGGGATTTCAACGGGGAGGACGATGCCACCCGTCATGGCCGCAAAGGGCCGGATTCGGCCGAAGATCTGGCGATGATCCTGTCCGGCCTGTATAAGGGGGCGAAGGAGGATTTCCTTCGGACGAACCCGTTAAATGGGTTCTCCATGAATAATCCCCGGCCTTCGGTAAGCGAACACTCTACGTGCCCGACCCGTGCCTTTTGAAAACTTAAGTTTCTTATATTGTGTTCTTCTTTCGACGCAGGAACTGAGCCGGACCGTGGAGGACATGCTAAGTCCGGCTCCGCAGCCCGAGGATCTGGAGAGATCCGGGATCCGCCTCCAAGAGGATCCGGACATAAAGGTGGAGCTAATCGACGGGTGTTCCACCAGCTCAGCATAGACAATGCTTTAGTCGCCATAACGGCCGACTATCCCGGACTATATCCGCTTCCCGATGATTGCGGCAAGCCCTAACACCGCTATTCCTTCCTTGCTCATTTCTCACCATCGATATGATGGCGCTTAGGCAGGAGGCGCCCTAGGGCGAGAAGCCGAGCCATGGTGGCTGACCCACAAAGGCCAGTCCGGACCAAGAGGGCGGAAGAGGAGCGCAGCGGATTGAAACGTCGCCGCAAAGGTGTAGTTCACACCATTATTTAGAGCAACGCCCTAGGAAGCGCTTGAGTGCTCATGACTTTTATAGGGAAAAAAGCGTCCGCGGATGCGCGGCGTGGAAGTTGCTAATCCAACCTCTACCACCAGGCTCCCGCAGCTGGTCTGGGGGGGAGGCGAGCGCAAGGCGCGAGCCGGACGTTCCTCCGACGGAGGATGCCGACAGACTGTCCGCCACCAAGTCTGAGGTGGAGAGTGCCATGAATCACAGGCGCCGCCGGGCAGTATTTCGTGACGCGTGCTTCTCCCCCGAGGCGTTGAATGCCTTTAACACGGGGGACGCGCACCTTCGTGCTGCTCAAGATGGTTTTACCAGAGCCACGGAGCAGTATGTAAAAGACATACGGGTAAGAGAATTTAATAGTTATATATGCCTGTAGCCCTCGAGACTTAAAGTAGTTATATTAACTGATTTAAGGATCATATGAAACGTAGGATCTTACCGAGAAGAATACCCAACTGTCTCATGAGCTGCAAGAGTGCAAGGCCCAACTTGAGGCCGCACTCTCTGGCGCAGGAGGAAACGCAGGGACCTCTCCTGGTAACGCATTATTTTAGAAAGATAAGTAGCGTTTGGCCTTTGCGCAAGTCTAAAAGAAAAAATGACGTTGCAGGTATCGCGGACAAGATCCGGACAGCGAGAACTTCGCGCCAACTAAAGGTCGGCGAGAGGTTGCTGCATAAGGTGCAGCATGAAAGGAACAAGCCCCTGGATGCCCATGCCCAGCTTGGAGAAGAGCCGAAAGGCGTTCGGGCCGAGCTGTCGGGCTCCGTTAAGGAGAATCAGCGGCTTCGTCGCGCATATATAGTAGTGCTTGAGCGAACTCCTTTGAAAAGAAGAGTTCGGCGAGGAAGTCGATTTGATGTAATATGTCTGCAAGTATGCTCACAGTGTCGCCTCGGAGGAGATGCCCGTATCAACGGGTGATCAACTTCCCGAATTGTTGCAACTGATCGAACGAGTTCGGCAGGCAATGAGCGGCATCATCTAGGCTTTATGGCCAGCCTTATCCTTACCCGATGGTCTTGGGGAGCTTGCGGAGAAGCTGCAAGGAGTGCGGCAGCGCTTCCATTTATGGAAGATTTTGGCCTGCCGCCAAGGTGCCAGGGAGGCCTGGGCCATGGTAAAGACGCGGTACAAGAAGGTGGATCCCAACCACATGCCCGAAGTCGGACATGTGAGGCCCGATGGGAAGGAGATCCCTGTGAGTTTAGTATACGGCCAAGTAGAGTTAGCCGCTAAATTTTCCCAACAGGACTGTAAATTAGACAGCCTGTTAGATGGGATTGAGGAAGAATACAATCAGTCGATTTGACAATGTATTATAAAATGACATACAAAATGCCTTCTAGCCGGATTGTAGATCGTTTGTCTTTGCCGACCTTTTCACTTCGACCTCGGGACCCTAGAGTCCGGAGTGTGTCCGAATACCTTCTCGGTTATGAAACAACCGGGGTATGCATGGAGACCAGGCGTAGGGGTCATCGGTGCTTTATCAGACAAGTGCCCAACTAGTTATGTTATATTACATGGGTAGTAAGAAACATCTTTGAGGGAGAATAGTTCCGTTAAGGGTTCCTTTCCTCTGGGGGTGGCATGCCCTAATACATGTCCGGACTGCGAAAAAGGCAGAAAAACTTCTGGGGGCACATAAATAAGTGGATAAAAAATCATCTTTTAAGTCACCGACCGAATATTCCCTTAAGAACGACAGCTTTCGGCTTCACCCAGTCTGAGGTACACATCCGGTGACCCGCAAGTAATAATCGCAGAGGTGCTCCTTTACCTCCTAGCCAACAATTGGGAACGAGGGGTAAGCACAGGAGCCAGGCAACCCAGCTTGGCCAAAACTTAAGTCATATCGATGCATATAATGGTGAATAAAAGGTACATGTGGAGGCTTGACACATGTGCTGGGCATGAAGCCCGTATAATTAAGCTTTTGGTAAAGAAGCCCCCAGGTATAATGAGTGCGGATAGCACATCAGTTGCGCGCGAACGTTGCGCAAGTAGGCCCTTTAAGGCTTGGATGAATATGGTTGAGAAGAAAAAGATAAACAAAAGGAAGCTGAAGTAAAAAAAAAATTGGACGGGGGGAAAGGGACGAACTCTTAGTCCGGCGCTAGGCATAGAATCGTCGGAGGCGGGCTGCGTTCCATGGGTTCAGCTCGAGTCGGTTATCCGATGCATTTCAGAGACGGTACGCCCGCCGTCAGACTGTATCGATGATGAAGGGGCCTTCCCATTTGGGCTTGAGCTTGTCCTTTTCTTGTCCGGCAGCGAGAACCAGTTTGCCAACGCTGTAAGTCTTGGCCCGCATTTCTCGCTTTGATATCTTCGAGCCTGCTGCTGATAGAATGCGGAACGAGCCTTGGCGATGTCGCGCTTTTCCTCCAATGCGTCCGAAGCTGTCCCGCCGATCCAACTCGGCTTGTCTTTCTTCGCATATGCGCACTCGAGGTGAGTCATGAATGATGTCGCAGGCCAAAACTGCTTCGCGCCATATACCATAAAAATGGTGTGAATCCGTAGTACGGTTAGGCGTTGTCCGCAGCCCCCGTAGTACGGAGTCGAGCTCCTCTACCCAAAGGCGTGTCGATTTCGTAAGGGACCGCACTAGTCCGGGTTTGATGCCGCCATTATTAAACCATTTGCTCGCTCCACTTGACCGCTGGTTTGAGGATGATAGACTGAAGCGTAATCGAGCTTGATGCCCATATTTTTGCACCATGATTTAACCTCATCTCGCGGTGAAGTTCGTGCTGTTATCGGTGATGATGCTGTGGGGACACCATAACGGTGTACTACCCCGGATATAAAGTCTATCACTGGTCCGACTCTGCCGTTTTAACTGCTTAGCCTCTATCCATTTGGTGAATTTATCCACCATGACCAATAGGTACCTTTGCTTGTGGGTTCCCTTTAAGTGGTCCAACCATGTCAAGCCCCTGCATCGCGAACGGCCGGTAATGGGTATAGTTTTGAGGGCGGTGGGTGGCATATGGCTCGATTAGCAAAGAGTCGACAACCGACGCATCTTTGGACTAAGTCCCGGCATCCGCTCGGGCCGTCGCCAAGAAAATCCTGTCGGAATGCCTTTCATACAAGGGCCCGAGCTGCGGCGTGGTGTCCGCCTAGTCCGCATGAATTTCAGCCAGAGGTTTCGCCCTTCCTCTTCGGAGATACACCTTTGAAGGACTCGGTTGTGCTTTTCTTATAAAGTTCTCCTCATAGACCTTGTAGGCTTTAGATCGCGGACAATGCAGCGGGCCTCATTTTGGTCTTCGAAGCTCCTGCCTAAGCAAGCAAAGCGAGGAATGGTTCTCGCCATGGGGAAATTACTGCCATTATGTCGTGGGCGGAAGGTGTTATGTCATCGGCTGATCGCCGGTTGGTGCGGCTTGTTCCGGTTTGTTAGTTCCGACTCCTCTTCCCATAGTACGGATGGCTTGAAGAGCCGCTCCAGAAGATGTTAGGAGGGATAGCGCTGCTTTTGCGCCAATGCGTGCAAGACGTCGGCTGCTTGGTTATTATCCCGGCTACATGATGGAATTCAAGTCCTTCGAACCGGCTGACATTTTTAGGACAGCGCTATGATATGCTGCCATTTTCGGATCTTTGGCGCCAAAGTCTCCGCTTATTTGGGATATTGCGAGGTTTCAATCCCGCGCACCTCTAGGTGTTGAATGCCCATGGAGATTGCCATCCGGAGACCATGTAAAAGGGCCTCGATTCGCTGCGTTGTTGGAGTCCGTGTACATTATCTGGCACGATTGACTGTGTCCTCGGTCGGGACATCAATACGACGCCAGCCCCCAATCCGCTAACATTTTAGAGCCGCCGGCGTGCATAGTCCAATTGGAGTATGCGCCGTATTCTTTAGGTAGTTCGGCCGTCCATTCAGCGACAAAGTCAGCCAAAACTTGTGACTTTATAGCTCACGAGGTTTGTAAGATATATCAAATGGTAAGAGCTCAATGGCCCATTTTGCAATCCTGCCTGTCGCGTCGCGGTTGTTTATAATGTCATTAAGTGGTACTTCAGAGGCCATCGTTATCGAACACTCTTGAAAGTAGTGTCGAGCTTCCGGATGCCATGAACACCGCAGTATGCTATCTTCTCGATAGTGCGGTAACGGACTTTCGTGGGGTTAACACAAAGGATACGTAGTATACTGGTTTTTGAAGAGGGAATTTATGCCCTTCTTTCTCTCGCTCGACGAGGAGTACCGCCTTACAACTTGATGCGTTGCTGCGATGTATAACAACATTGGTTCGCCCAGGTTGGGCGAGCCAGACCGGATTTGTTGCCAATATGGCCTTTATTTCTTCGATTCGGCAGAAGTGGCAGCATCCGTCCACTGGTGTTCGTGCGCCTAAGGAGGCGATAGAGGGTAATGCCTTTTCTCCTAGACGGAGATAAAGCGGCTTAGAGCCGCCACGCATCCAAATCAATTTTGTATTTTCTTGAGGTCTTTGGGATATCTAGCTGTGACAGAGCTCGGATCTTGGCTGGGTTTGCTTCAATTCCTCTACCGGATACGATGAAGCTCGCAGCTTTCCAAATTGGTACGCCAAAACGATTTTTCCGGATTCAACTTGATGTCATATGCTCCGAGGTTGTCGAATGTGAGCCTCAAGTCGCCTACTAGAGTTTCGACGAGTTTAGTTTTGACGACTCGCCGCTCTATGTATGCCTCTACTGTTTTGCCGATCCGGGTAGCCGGACATGTCTGAATCATGCGCTGATATGTTGCGCCGGCGTTTTTAAGTCCGAAGGGCATCGTGTTGAAGCAGAATGGTCCATATGGAGTAATGAATGCCGTTGCGGCTTGGTCCGCTTCTACCATCTTGATTTGATGATAGCCGGAGTATGCGTCCAGGAAGCACAATGAATCGTGCCCTGCAGTGGCATTGATGATTTTGTCGATGCGGGGGAGGGGGAAGGGATCCTTTGGGCATGCTTTATTTAGGTCTTTGAAATCGACGCATATGTGCCAGGATTTGTCCTTCTTTGGTATCATTACCAGGTTTGCTAGCCAATCCGGATGCTTGATGTCTCGGCGAATCCGCCCAATAGTTTGGCTAGCTTTTCTCCCATTGCCTGTCTTTTGGGTTCAAAATTGTCAAGAGCCTGTTTAACTGGCTTGAACTTTTAGGATGTTTAGGCTGTGTTCGCCAATCTGCGTGGGATTCCGGCATATCCGAGGGGTGCCGTGCAAAATGTCCTAATTTTCCAAGGAATTTCGCAGGCGGCGCCTACATCAGGCTTCAATTGTGCCCGATGGAGGCCGCCTTTTTCGGTCTCGTTGGGTGGACTTGGAATTTTACTATTTCATCTCGCTGGTTTAAAAGAGGTGGACTTGGATCTCTTATCGAGTATCACATCGTCCCTATTCATCGAGAGCGCTTGGCGTGGTGAGTTCCTCCGCCGCTAGGGCTTGGATAGTGCCTCTAAGGCTAATGCGATCGTCTTGTTTTTGGCGCGAGTGCTATGTCCGGATCACTAACGAGTGATTATTCCGCCGGGCCTGCATTTTGAGCTTCATGTACCCGTAATGGGGTACGGCTTGAAAAATTGTGAATGCCTCTCGTCCTAATATAGCGTGATATCCGCGTTGAATGGGGCCACTTGGAACGTGACTTCTTCGGATCTGTAATTGTCCGGCGAGCGAATACCACATCGAGTGTGATTTTTCCTCAGCAGCGCCTCCCGGCCGGGATTATTCCTCTAAAGGTTGTGCTGCTTCGCTCAATACGGTTCCATCTATTTCCATTTTTGAAGGGTTTCCTCAGAGATGAGGTTTAACTGCTGCCGCCATCCATGAGGACTTTTGTAAGTCGAAAGCCGCTCACTATTGGACTAAGTACCGCAAGCGGCCGGAGCTCGGGCTGTTCGAATTTAGGTTCGTCACGGGCGTTGAAGGTAATGGCTGTGTCGCCCATGGATTGGTTGTTGCTACTTGGTAGACTTCGCGAGGCTGCGGATTGTTCGCTTCCGATATTATTTGATACGAAAGTCTCAAGATTGTTGATACTGCATCGATGTTGTTGGAGTGGTTTTCCGGGCTAGAAGCTCCTCTCCACTTTTGGCCACCTGCCGTAATATCCAACATGCTCGGGCTATGTGTTGGGACGGCGCCTTGTGTACTATGAATTTTGCAGGTCCGCTAAGCCATCCCTCTAGTACGGTTCCGCGTCCTTTATGGGGTCTTTGCTTTTGGTTTTTGTATCTGGTGCCTGAGTGTAATGCACCCTTTGTTGCGGACTAGGGTTGTATTCGGGCCGGATTGTCCCAAAACTTATTTTCGGTTGTCCGAAACTCTCCATCGCATAGTACTTTCGCATTATGGACGCCAGTGTCGACGCGTGTAATTTCACGACGGCCGACGGCGCTCAAGAGTCCTCGTCCGTGCAATTATTGCAAAAATTGAGATTATGCTTTCCTCTCGATGGTCCTTTATCCTGTCCATAACCAGGAGGAATCGCCCAAGAGTGATGTAATGTCTCAGCGGGCTCTTGCCGAATTAGAGATAGATCGATATGTCCGGGCGGGTGGGTGGAACTAAGTCCGAACCCTACCCATCTCAAGGCTCAAGGCCGAAGTTTCCAACTTTGAAGCTTGATTGCTGGACGTTGTCCAACGAAGTCAGGTCCGATGCCCGACTTTAAGTTCAGTCTTGATCGAAGCCCGCCCCTCCGCGGGAATCCGCATGGGGTTTCGGGAGCCCGACATGACTAGTTTTCAATATAGGAGAAGCGCCGCCGATTGTTCCTCTACCACTACAACGTGGTGGGTAACCCGGGAGAGTTAATCTCTCTCGATTGGTTTTAAGCCCAATCTGATCGTAGTCTCAGAGCGACTCCTGGCGGGCGATGCGATCCAAGAGCTCGCTATGGACGAGAGCTCTATCGATCCAGCCGCCGGCGAATTCCGAGATGACGGAAAATTGCTTTTGACGACTTGAGAGGTCATTGTCGAAGCGATGGCGGACAAAGCGGTCATAAGAAACCACCTAGCGGATAGTTTGGCCGCGTGCCAAGGCTCCTTTATAAAATACCGCCCTTGAAGACGGGGAGGCATCCTTCCTATCGGTGACGGCACAGAGGAACTCTCAATGAAAGCACCAATGTCGGTGTCAAACCGCGGATCTCGGTAGGGGGTCCCGAACTGTGCGTCTAGGCGGATGGTAACAGGAGACAAGGGACACGATGTTTTACCCAGGTTCGGGACCTCTTGATGGAGGTAAAACCCTACGTCCTGCTCGATTGATATTGATATTGTGTATGTTTACAAGAGTGGATCTACCACGAGATCAAGGAGGCTAAACCCTAGAAGCTAGCCTATGGTATGATTGTAAGGGTTGTTGTTCTACGGACTAGAGCCATCCGGTTTATATAGACACCGGAGAGGGCTAGGGTTACATAGAGTCGGTTACAATGGTAGGAGATCTACATATCCGTATCGCCAAGCTTGCCTTCCATGCCAAGGAAAGTCCCATCCGGACACGGGGCGGAGTCTTCAATCTTGTATCTTCATAGTCTTGGAGTTCGGTCGATGACGATAGTCCGGCCGATGATAGTCCGGCCGATGATGGTAGTCCGGCCAACCGGACACCCCCTAATCCGGGACTCCCTCAGTGGGCCTCATGATTTCACGGCTTATTAGTCATTATTATTGCACATACTCCTTGCCCATATATAATAACCGTCTGGTAGTACAGTACTGGGCTATACTTTTAATAACCATGCTCGAAGAGAAGAGGTGCACGCACCCACGCACGTAGTGTAGCACTCTTTGTGTCTTTTGTGTCTTCCCCAACCACACACGTGACACGGTGGACCTCATTTCTATAAGATGATGCAGCCCACGTGATGATTTGACACGTCTAGTAGTAGTTACTCAATTATAAATAATGGAGGGTCGGGAACCACGCATGAACGGTGCCGCATCATTTACAAAAGTTTTTTTTCTTCAGTGGCACGTACGCAATATAAATACACTACTGCAGGATGCTGCTAACGCGACACTAGGATCAGAGACCCTTCGACGAAACTGTGTGCGATGCAATAATCGCAAACGGTGGTGTAAAAGAACCATCAAAAAAGGTGCAAAACAAGTGTGATGGTGGAGCCATCAACCACGGTTCAGATTTTAGTTGTGTGTGCGATCCAGGGCATACGGTTCAGTCCAATGAACTATTTGCAATGAGGCAGAACAAAAGAAACAGACAGCCTGATGAATGCGTGTGCGATATAGAGCACACGATTCACTTGGATGAAGTGTTTGTGATTAGGCAACACAAAAGAAACGGTCAGCCCGATCAAGGTGTGTGTGACTGAGGGCATATGCTTCAGAAGGATTAACTGTTTGCGATTAGGCAACAGAACAGAAACGGGTCAGATCAAAGTGTCTACGATTGATGGCATACAATTCACATGGATGAACTATTTGTGATTAGCCACAACAAACTAAAACAGTTAGACAGATCAACGCATGTGTGCTAGACGGGCACACACATTCTAATTAAAACAAGCGTGCGCGATGGTAATAACGAGCGCGCACGGTTGTTGGAACAAGACGTGTGCTGACATTGCCAATTGCGGTGCACCCTATGGTGCAAACGCCACGTACGCGGCCGAGAAGGCGTATGTGCCAACGTTACGCCTTCCGGGAATAGTGTCGCACTTATAATTGTCACTAAATTTTGAGCATGCGTCCCATCACAATTTTTTTAGAAGAACAGGGAGGCCGCGTCCCGTCATATTCCAAATTGCAAACCAATTCGCACTGATCAAAACCTAAATGGTTTCCCACTTAGGAGCATATTACTACTCGGTTATAAATACTACTACTCCAAGAGGACTGTACATTCCTCCTCAACTCCTCATCCACAAAAACAAACAAGTCATTCATCATCGTTCCCTCGCGTCTGCCATGGCCAGCGTGAGTTATGGGTCGAGAGATTGCCACCAGGGAGAGGCGAGCCTGGAAGCGAAAGCACGAGAGATGTTCCGCCTCGCCGCGAAAGCAGCCAACATGTCCCGCCGCGCGGCCGTAGCAGCAGAGAGTTCCCGCCGTGTAGCCGAAGCATCACAGAGGTCCCGCCGCACTGTCGATGCGGCAGACTGGTCCGGCCGCACCACGGAAGCAGGAGAGATGTCCCGCCACGCCGCGAATGCAGCAGAGCTGTCCTCCTACACCGCGGCAACCTGGGAAAATGTCACGCGCGCAGGCGAGGACTCTTATAGGTGCATGTGTGCCCTTGTCCTTAGGCAGATGGATCAGATCTCCAGGTGGTCAAGGTTGCAGGATGACCTGAAAGCCTCATTTGAACAGTCGACCAACATCATCCGACAACTAAATGAGAGCAATGCAAAGCTCCAGGCTGAGCGTGACCTGCTAAGGGCGAAGATCGTTGGAAGTGCGCAGCAGCAGTAGCAGACCACTTCCTTGTTGAAGAGGAACGGTGTCATCATCGAGAAGCTTATGGACGAGAATGCCATGCTGCGCATCGAGCGCAGAAGGCTAGTGGAGGAATCCGTGGATGTTCTCAAGCAGCATCTTGAGGACAAGAAAGAGCTCATCGCCGCTCGCCACGGAGACTAGTTCCCGCAGCCTGTAGCAACGCATCAACAAAGTAAAGATCAGCGAGCCAGATAATTCTCTTCCTTCTTCTTTTGCCCTTGTGTATTTCGGGCATTGCCGCATGTGTTTTTTTAATTATGTTCCTAAATATGTAAGACAATTATTATCCACTGTCATCATCCTTATATTCATCATGCTTGCTATAAGTGGCAATTGATCCTATATAGGTCCGTAGGATCTTACATCAAGATCCGTGCAAAAATTTCTTTTCAAATTTTCATTTTTCTCTCTTAAATCTTAGTCCAGTGAGACATATAGCCACGCCGTAGAACAGGTGCTCGGGCGCCATTAATGGGGACGTTGGGAGGGTGGTGAGGGAGTCCTAGATAAGGGGGTATCCGGACAGCCAGACTATATTCTTTGGCCGGACTGTTGGACTATGAAGATACAAGATTCAAGACTTCTCCCCGTGTCCGGTTGGGACTCTTCTTTGCATGGAAGCAAGCTTGGCGATTCGGATATTAGATCCCCTTCTCTGTAACCGACTCTGTGTAACCCTAGCCCCCTCCGGTGTCTATATAAACCGGAGGGTTTAGTCCGTAGGACAAGATCATCATAATCATAGGCTAGCTTCTAGGGTTTAGCCTCTACGATCTCGTGGTAGATCAACTCTTGTAATACTCATATCATCAAGATCAATCAAGCAGGAAGTAGGGTATTACCTCCATCGAGAGGGCCCGAACCTAGGTAAACATCGTGTCCCCAGTCTTCTGTTACCATTAGCCTTAGACGCACAGTTCGGGACCCCCTATCCGAGATCCGCCAGTTTTGACACCGACATTGGTGCTTTCATTGAGAGTTCCGATGTGTCGTCTCGATAAGGCTTGATGGCTCGTCTCATTGTGAAGGACAACATCACCTCTAGGGGAGCCCTAGCCCTTGGCCAAACTCTCCGGCTGTGCGGCTTCGTCATAGCCGCCCGATCGGTGGTCGCGCCGACGATAACTTCTCAGGTCATCAAGAACGGCCTCCACGTAGATTCGGAACTCGCCGAACAGATGGACCCAATGGAGCTCTCCTCCCGTAATGAGCTCTTGGATCGCATCGCCGCCTTGGGCGTCGCTACGGACTATGACCGGATCGGGATTAAACCCGACCAAAGGGAGATTTATTCTCCACCGGTCACCCATGAGATTGCGGAAGTGGAAGAGCATCGTACAAACTCTCCCTCTATTTTGAGGACGAATAATGTCCAGATTTCTGAGCTCTCTGAGCCGGACACCCGCTCGCGGGAGGACATGACCCAAAACCCGAATTCAGAATTGGGCGACGGACGAAGAAATTGGGCGACATTCCGGAGCCCGAGCCGTTAAGCCTGGAAGCTTCTTTGCCCCTAGGTCTCAGATTGTGTCAGGATTCGGATTCAAAACCGCCCACCCACCCAGATTTATTCAACCTTATGCATATCACACAAGAGCCCCAAGAGACAGTACATCATTACTGGGCTAGATTCCCCCTTGTGATAAACAGGGTCAAGGACTGTCGCGAGGAATACGCAATCTCCCTCTTTTGCAAAAATTGCACGGACAAAGGGATCCTTAACGTTATTAGTCGCCGTGACATAGTGTGCTTTGTTAACTTAGAGGCCATAGTGCAAAAATACTACGCGATGGAAAGCGCTTGGAAAACCCAAACAAACTTCTGGGACAATCCGGCTCTCACTAAACCCTTCGTCCGAACTAAAAGGGAAAACTCTCATAAGTTACCCAATTCAATTACCAAAAAACCAAAGCCCGATACAAGGCGTGGAACCATATTGGAGGAATGGCTCAATGGGCAATGCAGAATTCACAGCACACCGGATACCACGCCAACTCATAGCCTTAGAGCATGTTGGATAGTCCGGCAGGCAGCAAACAACGGCGAGGATCTCCTCATAAACCATACAGTAGAGCAACATCCCGCCGGAAATAACAATACGGTATTTACAGTCTTCGAGGCTTTCGCCTCAAATAATAGGCGCAAGCGAGCTCAGCGCAGTCTCGCCGAAGTTTGCCACGTGGCAACAATAAACCCAGGCTATAACTTACAATGCCATTGACGAACCTCAATTCCGAACAGTCCGGGCACCAGCCGCTTTGGTACTTAGTCCAATCGTGGACGGCTTCCGGCTCACTAAAGTGCTCATGGACGGCGGAAGCGGACTAAACCTCATCTACGAGGAAACCCTTAACAAAATGGAAATTGACAAGAGCCGAGCCGCATTGAGCAAAGCAGCACGACCTTCAGGGGAATCATCCCTAGTCGGGAGGTGCGATGTGCAGGAAAAATCACACTGGATGTGGTATTCGGCACGCCGGAGAATTACATTCCAAGTGGCCCCGTTCAGCAGCAGATACCATGCCCTCTTCGGGCGGGATGCATTCACGATTTTCCAGGCTATACCCCATTACGGGTACATGAAGCTCAAAAAGCCCGGGCCCAATGGAATCATCACTCTAGCTAGTGATCCGGAGGTCGCACTCCGCGCCGAAAATAAAACCGCCGCCCTCGCCCTTGAGGCATTATCAGAAGCCCTCGCGGTCGAAGAATTGACAACACTGCGAGCAACAGTGGACAAAGACGATGTGATACTCGACAAGCAATCTAAGTCCACCTCTTTCAAACCCGCAGACGAGATAGTCAAATTCCAGGTCCACCCAACGGACCCTACAAAGACAGCTTCCATGGGGACACGGTTGAACCCCGTAATAGACGCCGCACTGCGAGATTTCCTGCGTGAGAATTGGGATATTTTCGCCTGGCATCCTTCAGACATGCCGGGCATCCCACGCAGGCTGGCCGAACACAGCCTCAGTATACTGAAAGGATACAAGCCATTCAAGCAGACTCTTAGGTGCTTCTCAGAGCCTAAGCGGCAAGCCATGGGAGAAGAGCTAGCCAAGCTACTCGAGGCTGGATTCATCAGAGACATCAAACATCCGGATTGGCTAGCAAACTTGGTAATGGTACAAAAGAAGGACAAATCCTGGCGCCTATGTGTTGATTTCAAGGACCTCAATAAGGCTTGCCCTAAGGATCCCTTCCCCCTCCCCCGCATTGACCAAATCATCGACGCCACCGCAGGACACGACTCATTGTGTTTCCTCGACGCATACTTTGGATACCATCAAATCAAGATGGCGGAGTCCGACCAGGCCGCAACGGCCTTCATTACGCCATACGGCCCCTTCTGGTTCAACACCATGCCTTTCGGGCTCAAAAACGCCGGCGCAACCTATCAATGCATTATTCAGACATTCCTGGAAAAACAAATCGGCAAGACAGTAGAGGCCTACGTAGACAACGTGGTCATCAAAATAAGACACGTTGAAACTTTAATAGATGACTTGAGGCTTACGTTCGACAATCTCCGAACATACGACATCAAGCTCAACCCGGAGAAATGTGTCTTCGGTGTACCCTCCGGGAAATTGCTCGGCTTCATCGTTTCCAATAGAGGAATTGAAGCAAATCCAGCAAAAATCCGAAGCTCACACACGCTTGGCTATCCCAATGCCTCAAGCGAGATCCAGAACTAACTGGATGCGTGGCTGTTTTAAGCCACTTTATCTCCCGCTTAGGAGAAAAGGCACTACCTATTTATCGCCTTCTTCGACGCACCGAACACTTCGAGTGGACGGATGCGGCCACGGCCGGACTACAAGAAATAAAGGCACTCTTGGACACCAACCCAGTCCTGACCGCGCCAAATACTGGCGAACCCATGCTATTATACATAGCCGCAACAAACCAATCTGTAAGCTTAGTGCTCGTTGTCGAACAAAAAGCAGACGGACACAAGTTCCCGCTCCAAAAGCCGGTATACTACGTGTCCACTGTCCTCACTCCATGCAAATCTTGGTACCCACACTATCAAAAAATAGCGTACGCGGTCTTCATGGCATCCCGGAAGTTACGACCCTACTTTCAAGAGTGTTCGATCACGGTGGCCTCCGAAGTACCACTCAATGACATAATAAATAACCGCGACGCAATAGGCTGAATTGCTAAATGGGCTATTGAGCTCCTTCCGTTCGATATAACATACAAACCACGGCGGGCCATTAAGTCACAAGTGTTGGCTGACTTCGTCGCCGAATGGACAGAAGCCGAACTCCCTAAATAATATGGCGCGTACACAAATTGGATCATGCACTTCGAGGGCTCTAAAACCACCGGAGACACGGTCCAATACGTACTCCAAATATTATACACAGACTCCAACAATGCAGCCGAATATGAGGCTCTGTTGCATGGTCTTCGGAAGGCAGGCTCCATGGGCATCCAACGCGTCGAAGTGCGTGGGGACTCGAACCTTGAAATATCTCAGATAAATGGAGACTTTGATGCCAAGGATCCGAAAATGGTGGCTTATCACAATGCCGTCCTCAAAATGTCATCTCGGTTTGAGGGGCTCGAATTCCACCATGTGGTCAGAGAAAATAATCAAGCGGCCGGTATCCTCGCCCGCATCGGCGTTAAACGCGACCCCGACCCACCAAATATCTTCTTGGAAAGGCTGTTCAAGCCATCCGTGGTATGGGAAGGGTGTCCGGCAATATTAGTCCGGCTCCAAATACAACCCCAGATTCCGAACCATCTGACATAATCGGAGGCTCTGCCACCAAAATAACACCTTCGGCCCACGAAATCATGGCTGTCATCATCCCATGGACCAAGCCCTTCTTGGCCTACCTAAATAGGCAAGAGCTCCCTGAGGACCAAAATGAGGCACGTGCGATGTTCTAAGGCCTACAAAAAGAGCACTACCGGAGTGCCCCAACGATGCATCTCGGAAGAGGAGGGGCGGCAGCTCTTAGCCGAAATCCATTTCGGACTCAGCGGGCACCACACTGCAGCTTGGGCACTTGTAAGCAAGGCCTTTCGAACAGGTTTTTACTGGCCGACAGCCCGAGCAGATGCACAGGACCTTGTCCAACATTGCGTTTGTTGCCAACTCTTCACCAATCAGGGCCATATGCCCGCCACTGCTCTCCAAACAATCCCCATAACTTGGCCCTTCGCGGTCTGGGAGCTGGATATGGTCGGACCCCTTAAAGGGGGAAGCCATAAGAAAAAATACGTATTGGTCATGGTGGACAAGTTCACCAAATGGATAGAAGCCAAACCAGTTAAAACGTTCGAATCTAGACCAGTGATAGACTTCATATCAGGGGTTGTACACCGTTACGGTGTCCCCCCATAGCATCATCACTAACAATGGCTCAAACTTCACAGCCAATGAGGTGAAAACTTGGTGCAGCAACATGGGCATCAAGCTTGATTACGCCTCTGTCTATCACCCCCATACAAACGGTCAAGTCGAATATGCAAATGGGCTCATCATGAGTGGCATCAAACCCAGACTAGTGCGATCCTTGAAGGAATCAGACACACATTGGGTTGAGGAGCTCGACTCCATACTCTAGGGGCTGTGGACCACACCAAATCGTACCATCGGATACACACCATTTTTTATTGTATACGGTGCAGAAGAAGTGCTACCCTGCGACATAATCCATGACTCACCTCGCGTGCGCATGTATGAAGAGAACAAAGCCAAACTAGATCGGCATGACAACTTACATGCTCTGGAGGAGGAACGTGACGTTGCAAAAGCTTGTTCCGCATTCTATCAGCAACAGGCTCGAAGGTATCAAAGTAGAGAAGTACGGGCCAAAACTTATAACATTGGGGAACTAGTTCTGCGCCTCCCAGAAAAGAAGAAGGACAAGCTCAAACCCAAGTGGGAGGGTCCCTTCATCATTGATAAAGTTCTCACTTGAGGAGCGTACCGTCTTTGCAATGCATCTGATAACAGACTCGAGCCGAACCCATGGAACGCGGCCAAACTCCGAAGATTCTACGCCTAGTGTCGAACTCCGAGTTCGTCTCCTTACCTCCGCTTCTTCAATTATGTTATCTTTCTTCATTTCTCGCCCTCTTTTCCTTTTCACACACAACCATAAAAACTATACGGATGCTTTGATCGCTCCGGCCGCACTATGCGTGCACTCTATACCTGGGGGCTTCCTATTTGGAAGCTAAATATAACTACTTCAATGGCTTCTTGCCAGCCACATATGCGTTTTATTTCCATATGTTCCTTTTCTTCACCATTATATGCATCAATATGACTTAAGTTTTGGCCATGCTGGGTTGCCTGGCTCTTGTGTTTATGCCCTACGTTCGCGTTAATTTGGCTAGGGCATAAGGGGAGCACCTCTGTGATTGTTACTGCCGGTTCAGCCGGATGTGTACCTCAGACTGGGTGAAGCCGAAAGCTAGAATTCTTAAGGGAATATTCGGTCGGTGAACAAAAGATGTTTTCATTTATTACAACGTGAATCCACAGATGTTTTGTTTCCTGCGCCTCTGTTCGCAGCTCGGACATGCACGTCGATGCATGCGCACCCAGGGAAAGGAACCCCTAATGGAACTATTCTCTCTGGAAGATGTTTCTTACTATCCATGTAATATAACATAACTAGTTGGGTACTTGTCTGTTCACGCACTTATGACCCCTACGCCTGTTCTTCATGCATACCCCGGTTTTTCTTAACTGTGCGGGTATTCGGATACACTCCGGACTGTCGGGTACGGGGGCTGAAGTGAAAAGGTCTGCCATGACAAATGATTTTCAATCCGGCTAGGGACTACATAGGTCCATTTAAATTACATAGTCACTTGGATTGGCTATATTCCTCCTCTATACCTTCCAACAGGTTGTCTAGCCTACAATCCTGTTGGGAATACTTTGCGGCTAACGCTACTTGGTCATATACCAGACTAACGGATATCTCTTGCCCATCTGACCCCACTGGTCTGACTTCGGCCATATGGTTCAGGTCAGCCTTGGAATAGCGCGTCTTCACCATGGCCCAGGCTTCCCTCGCACCTTGTCGGCAAGCTGATATCTTCCATAATCGGAAGCGCCGTCGTGCTCCTTTGAGCATCTGAACAAGCTCGCTCATGCCTCCTGGCAGGGAAGCGGATGACCACAAGGCCTGGGCAATACCCTGCATCACCTGCCGAGCTCGTTCGTGCAGTTGTGAAAGATGTTGCAGCATATCGCCTGTGGATCTGGGCATATCCTCTTCAGGACGGCCCATCAGCATACCTGCAAATATAACTCTATCAATGCGCTTCCTCACCGAGCTATACTACAGTTCGTTTAAGCACTTACTATAAATGCCGCGTCGAAGCCTCCTGTTCTCCTTCATGTAGTCCGCGAGCTGAGCCCGAACATCTTTTAATTCGACGCTCAGTCGGGTATTAGCATTTTGGAGATTATTTTTCTCTTGAATAGCCTGCGTCAGCACGCGCTCACCCGCCTTCAGCTGACTTCACAGATGAGGCTCATTATCTCCCACGATCTTCGGCTTCTCTCCGGGATTGTCTGCAGAATCTT
Source organism: Aegilops longissima (assembly GCA_021605205.1). Lineage (NCBI taxonomy): Eukaryota > Viridiplantae > Streptophyta > Magnoliopsida > Poales > Poaceae > Aegilops > Aegilops longissima. The sequence continues at coordinate 31,386 of JAHIAM010000034.1, read as the reverse complement.
TTGTTAGATTACTAAACCATGCCGAATAGATAACTGGTATACATCCTTACAATTATCAAAGCAAGTATTACCAGAAGAGGCCTTTTTGGATTCCTCTTGTTTGGCAATAGCGGCCTTCAGCTAGGTCTTACATTCTTCCAACTCTTGAGATAATTGGGTATTCTTCTCTACAAGAACCTATGCATACAATGATCCTTAACTCAGTTGTGCCAACTGTTTCAAGTCTCAGGGGCGACTACTACACATAGTTATCAAATTTCCTTACCCGTATATCCTTCACATACTGGTCCGTTGCTCTGGCAAGTCCATCTTGAGCGGCGCGGATATATGTGTCTCCAAAATTGAAGGCATTGAACGCCTCCTCGGAAAAATACCACCACGGAGTACGACCCGTCGGCGCCGGTGATTCATGGCGCTCTCTACTTCAGAATTTGTGGCAGAAAGCCTATCTGTATCCTCCGCATGAGGACAGTTCGGCATTGTCCCCACATCAGCCTCCGCATGTGAATCCGGTTCAGGAATCCGGCTGCTGGAGGCGTGGCCGGCAGGGTCCCCGGATATAGTCCGGCGACTACTCTTTCTGCCAGGACATAATTAAAACTGTCACATCTTGGCAAAAAATAACCATGGGGCAAGTTTAAGGTATACCTATGCGCCTGCATCTCGATCCTAACTGCCTTCCTTTTAAGCCTGCCTTGTCCGGGCGCCCCTTGCTGAGGAGCCCCCATGAGTTCCGCATGGCGTCCTGATGGTCGTTTCTATAAAGATGCAACAATTCTGCATAAGGTGTGGCATAACGAAGGAATCCTTTTCGGAAGTTAAGACCTCGGCTTTACTTACATGAGACACAGGAAGTAGCCCGGGATAATCTGCGATGATGGCCACTAAAGAGCCGCCACAGCTTGCCTGGTAGAATGTCCCGTTGACAAACTCCACGGATATGTCTGGATCTTCTTCGTGTCTGGGGTCGAGAGCCCAGCCAGGATCCTCTGGTTGCGGAGATGGGATGCTGACCTCTTTCACGGCCTTTCTTAGTTCCTGCTTTGAAATAGCAGGGTAAATGATTATGACAAAGGAGGCAAGAATGGACAGAGTCGAGTGAAGGATGACAGCTTACCTAGCTTCGGGGGTTGTACATAGAAAATCCATCCCGCGGTTTAATGCGGAGGAACTCCTCTTCTTCTCCTTTATACAAATCTGACAGTATTCTCGCCAGAGCGGTGGCGAAGTCTAGACCTTTACGACCGCAGCGGGAGGCGTCGTCTTATCCATTGAAATGCCACATGGGTTTCCCACTATATTGAAGTGGCGGCACTCCCCGCATTATGCATAATGACATAACTTCGGTTATTGTCAGTCAAGATTTGGCCAGGGTTTTTATCCTGCTCATCACATAGAGGACTTCTCTGTTATCTTCCTCCTGGGGGCTCCGAGGGCGCCAGCTTTGGCGTTTCTTCAGTGGAGTATTGGTAAACTCAGGAAGGCCTGTCCGGACTGGGTCCGGAAGGGTAACGTCATCAACGTAAAACCACTCCGAAGGCCAATCTTCGGACGCCTTCTTTGGAGTACCGTACAGGTATCCGGTCTGGGCGATGCGCCATATTTCGGCTCCGCCCACTTGATATATGGATCCCTCCTGGTTGCGGGGGACGAGGCAAAATAGCCTCTTCCATAGCTTGAAATGAGCTTCACAGCTCAGGAACAGCTTCCAAAGGGCAACATAACCCACGATGTGCAATATGGAGGCGGGGGTAAAGTTATGCAGCTGGAGGCCGTAGAACTCCAAGAGCCCGCGGAGGAATGGGTGGATTCGGAACCCGACTCCTCTTAGCAGATATGGGATAAGGCATACCCTCTCCCCCTGAGACGGGTTAGGAAATCTCTCGCTTGCTCCCCGCCATTATAGGTGGCTAGTCCGGATCGGACGGGGACCATGTATGCGGGCGGAAGGAACCCTTGGGTCTGCAGCTCTATTAGGCGGCTGTGAGGGACGGAACACTTTTCCCAATTCCCTGGTTTCGAGATAAGGGAGCGAGAGGAAGAGCTACGGCGACCGATCATGATGGGATGGTCTTTTCGGGACGCGCTCTAAGGAATGCTTGCTCGGGAGAAGATGGTGTGATTTGGATCTGAGGATCCCCGTCTCTTCAAATAGACGGGTCACTTATAAGATTAGGGTGGCAAATGTAAAAATGCCCCGGCCCCTCATCTTCGCTCGACATGTGGAGATGGCCATTATTGAAACATAGAAGCCGAGGAGTACAACCTTAATGGGAGGCCGGACACTGTTCGCTATGATAGGTACGCCATATTTGGAGAAGAACCCGCCTTGCAATGCCGAAGACAATCTGCGCGCCAGACTCATCGTCATTGAAGCCTGGTTCGGGGGCTACTGAGGGAGTCCTGGATAAGGGGGTATCCAGACAGCCGGACTATATTCTTTGGCCAGACTATTGGACTATGAAGATACAAGATTCAAGACTTTGCCCCGTGTCCGGATGAGACTCTGCTTTGCGTGGAAGGCAAGCTTGGCGATTCGGATATTAGATCCCCTTCTCTGTAACCGACTCTGTGTAACCCTAGCCCCCTCCGGTGTCTATATAAACCGGAGGGTTTAGTCCGTAAGACAAGATCATCATAATCATAGGCTAGCTTCTAGGGTTTAGCCTCTACGATCTCATGGTAGATCAACTCTTGTAATACTCATATCATCAAGATCAATCGAGCAGGAAGTAGGGTATTACCTCCATCGAGAGGGCCCGAACCTAGGTAAACATCGTGTCCCCAGTCTCCTGTTACCATTATCATTAGACGCACAGTTCGGGACCCCCTACCCGAGATCCGCCGGTTTTGACACCCACAGGAGGTGCGCGGCGGGTAGTGATCAAAGGGCTCTCCTCCCGATGAGCATGCGCAGGGGGCTGATCACATGCCTCCCGTACTCAAACAGCTACCCCGCACGACACCTCCTAGCCAATAAAAAAAAGGACGCGTGGCGGCATGTAATTGGTAAGTAGAACGCCCACGGTTTCAATAATACTTGTGTTTCCGTTTTGTAACGTGACAACACTTGTTCCAAAATGACTTTGTTGATTGTTAATGTGTGCACCTTGGCAAATCGGACAGAAAAAAATTACCACAGCATGTTGGTGCCATGTCATGACACCATGCCAATTTTCATGATTTTCAGGCGTGTTTTGGATTTACAGGAATTAAAAAACCAAGTTTCTCAATCTTTCCGACCGAGCCACGACGCCCAGATGTTTGATTTTCATTCCCATCTCTTGCATAGGACCTAGAAATTCACCCAAAGACACGCATGTGGTTTTTCAAACAACTTTGGTGCACTGGAGCGTGTGCTTGTAGTTCAAATTTGAATTATGTACATTAAATGCGCAAAAACTCAATTAATGTATAAAAAGGCAAGATGAACCCCAGAATAATTCCAAAATTTATCGTGATACTTCTATTTGGTCTAATCTGCGTGTGTAAAAAAATTAAGGCAGGAGAAGGCAGTGTACGTATGTCGTTTCGCACACGGAGGTGGCACGTCCCCTCTCCGAACCACGAGCATTCTTGATGGAAGCTCCGGTTTGCAAGAAGCTTACACGAAAGATTGTCCCAATTCAACCAAAAAAATTACTGCAGCCTGTTGGTGCCATGTCATGACATCGTGCCAATTTTCATGATTTTCAGGCGTGTTTTGGATTTACAGGAACTAAAAAACTAAGTTTCTCAATCTTTCTGGCAGAGCCACGATGACCAGATGTTTGAATTTCATTCCCATCTCTTGCATAGAACCTAGAAATTCATCCAAGGACACAAATGTGGTTTTTCAAACAACTTTGGTGCACTGGAGCCTGTGCTTGTAGTTCAAATTTGAATTATGCACACTAAATGCGCAGAAACTCAGTTAATTTATAAAAAAGGCCAAAGGAACCCGCAATAATTCCAAAATTTAGCACGATACTTCTATTTGGTCTAGTATGCCTGTGTACAAAATTAACACGGGAGAAGGCAGTGTACGTATGTTGTTTCCCACACGGAGGTGACATGTTCCCTCTTAGTACCACGAGCCTTCTTAAGGGAAGCTCCGGTTTGCAAGAAGCTTACACCAAAGCTTGTCCCAATTCGGCCAAGAAAATTACCGAAGCATGTTGGTGCCATGTCATGACACCATGCAGTTTCTTGACTTTTAGGCGTGTTTTGGATTTACAGGAATTAAAAAACCAAGTTTCTCAATCTTTTCGGGCGAACCATGACACCCAGATGTTTGAATTTCATTCCCATCTCTTGCATGGGACCAATAAATTCACCCGAGGACACACATGTGAGTTTTCAAACAACTTTGGTGCACTGGAGCATCTGCTTGTAGGTCAAATTTGAATTATGCACATTAAATGCCCAGAAACTCAATTAATACATAACAATGCCAAATGAACCCGGAATAAATGCAAAATTTAGCACGATACTTCTATTTGGTCTAATCTACCTATGTAAAAAATTAAGGTGGGAGAAGGCAGTAAACATATCTTGTTTCGCACACGGAGGTGACACGTTCCCTCTCGGAACCATGAGCCTTCTTGAGGGAAGCTTCCGTTTGCAAGAAGCTTACACCAAATCTTGTCCCAATTCGGCAAAAAAATTACCGCGGCATGTTGGTGCCATGTCGTGACTGTTGGAAATATGCCCTAGAGGCAATAATAAAAGGATTATTATTGTATTTCCTTGTTCATGATAATTATCTTCTATTCATGCTATAATTGTGTTATCCGGAAATCGTAATACACATGTGAATACATAGACCACAACATGTCCCTAGTGAGCCTCTAGTTGACTAGCTCGTTGATCAACAGATAGTCATGGTTTCCTGACTATGGACATTGGATGTCATTGATAACGGGATCACATCATTAGGAGAATAATGTGATGGACAAGACCCAATCCTATGCATAGCACAAGATCGTGTAGTTCGTTTGCTAGAGCTTTTCCAATGTCAAGTATCCTTTCCTTAGACCATGAGATCGTGTAACTCCCGGATACCGTAGGAGTGCTTTGGGTGTACCAAACGTCACAACGTAACTGGGTGACTATAAAGGTATACTACGGGTATCTCCGAAAGTGTCCGTTGGGTTGACACGGATCGAGACTGGGATTTGTCACTCTGTATGACGGAGAGGTATCTCTGGGCCCACTCGGTAATGCATCATCATAATGAGCTCAAAGTGACCAAGTGTCTGGTAACGGGATCATGCATTATGGTACGAGTAAAGTGACTTACCGGTAACGAGATTGAACGAGGTATTGGGATACCGACGATCGAATCTCGGGCAAGTAACGTACCGATTGACAAAAGGAATTGTATACGGGGTTGCTTGAATCCTCGACATCGTGGTTTATCCGATGAGATCATCGAGGAGCATGTGGGAGCCAACATGGGTATCCAGATCCCGCTATTGGTTATTGACCGGAGAGCAGTCTCGGTCATGTCTATGTGTCTCCCGAACCCGTAGGGTCTACACACTTAAGGTTCGGTGACGCTAGGGTTGTAGAGATATAAGTATGTGTCACAGCCCTAGCTTAGTCCTTGCTTGACCCTACATAAGCATTCATGCAACCTGTTTAATTTAAAGAAACTTGAAATGGGGATGACAGAACCCCCAACACCCCCCTAAACCAACTAGGGTTTACTAAAAATAATTTCAATGATCCCAAATGCCCTTCTAAAATGTTCATCATCTTTGCCTTGGTGCAGAACCTCTGACAAAAATGGTGCACAATTTTCTAGGACACATAAGGTCACTGAATTAAATCATATGTTATTTGCAATTGGGCATTTAAATGCTATATATTATTTTAAGTGCTCAATTAATTTGAACTTATGAGGGCTGTTAGGAATAATCCAAACAGAGCCCACAATTATCTTCAGGATTTTTGAAAACGCTTTTAGTATTTTAATAAAAGCCCTAAAGTTGCGTAAGAATTAGAAAACAGAAATAAAAGAGAGAGAGAGAATACTGTGCAACTTACTCCGGCGCCAAAGAATCGCCCAGCTCTGTCTGGCCCACCTGTGGCCCAGCCCACCACCAGCCTCCCTGCTGCCTTCCTCCTCGGGACAGTGGGGCAGGGGCGCAGTGTTCAGGCGCCAGACGCACGCCAAGCACCGCCACCTCCTGCTTGCCGCCTGCTGCTGGAGGGCGCCAAGAGCGCCACGACACCCCTTGCATCTCCCCTCTTTGGTTCCTTCCTTCCCCAGCCTTTCGCCCGAGCCACCCGAGCGAGCCTGCCGCCGCTGCTTCACGCCACCGTGGCCACCGTCCACCCTCACTCGCCGATGCTTCCAGAAGAACCGCGGCTCCTTCCTCTTCGTCTCCACCAACCCATGTGACGCCGGGTGCACTGCAGCGTCGTCCCCAACCTCATCTTCAACCTCTGACCGCCGGCGGACCCGTCGGGGATTCGTGAGCTCCAGCCTCTCCCCGGCCTCGCCGTCGCCTCTGCTGGATTCGCCGTGAGCCCCTTTCCCTTTCCCCTCTCTCCCCGTGCTCGTCCGCGCCCTCTAAACCACCGTGGCCCTCGGAGCCGACAGCTCCTCGCCGCCCGGTCGCTATCATACTACACGGCCGTGCAAGCACGCATCCAAGCCTACCACCGAGCTCACCGCACCCCACGAGTCCAACGCGCCTAACCGCAGCCCCCTAGTGCCTGTGAGTGCCTAACCCGCATCAACCGAAGCTCGGCCGCCCATGAGCCCTGCTCCGCGAAGCTCCGCTGCTCCCGCGACCTCCCTATGCCTGTGTGGATGCGGTCGAGCGCTGGCTGCCGATTGGTAGTCCCCACGCGCTTTTCCTCCGCCTGTAGCGCTGCTTCGTGGCACCGCCAAGCGTTTGTCGCCGCCGCCAACTCCGCGGCACCGACGTGGCGCTAATTAGTGCTTAACCCCTTCTAATTACCCCCCCTTGAGACTGACCAATGGGCCCTAGGGCTTAGTCAAAGCTAATCAGCCCAGGTTTGACTCGGAGTTAACCCCAGAGTCACTGACGTGTGGCCCCCACACGTCAGGTTTGACCTAGACCCGGCTTCGTTGACCTGCTGACATCACAGTGACGTCACCCTGACGCAATAAAGCATTTTCTGGATTTAAATTTATTCAGGAAATTCCAGAAAATGTCCTAAACTTCTAAAAATCATAGAAAATCAACCGTAACTCCAAATCAAACAAGTTATATATGAAAAATTATCAGAAAAATTCAAGGAATCCATCTGTACTATTTTCACGCATGTTTGAGCAATGTCTGTCCTCTATTTTGGACAAAACAAATAAAGTGCATTTAAATAATCATATATGGAGTTGGAATTTGAATCATGTATTCAAACCAACTTCATATAAATCATAGCTAGATGCATTAGCTAAAATCACAGCATATTGCCATGTCATGATCATGCATCATATTGTGGCATTGCATTGATTGTGTTCTTTCTCAGTTGCCGGTGTTTTCCCCTCTCGATAGACGTGGTTCCGACGATGAGTTCGATGACACTGATGAAGAGCTATAATATCTTCAGGAGTGCCAGGCAAGCAAAACCCCCTTGTTCATTTCGATACAATCCCACTCTCTTGCTCCTGCTCTCTTTTACTGCACTAGGACAACAACGACTCATGTGTTACTTGCTGCGTAGATGAACCCTTTATCCTCTCGTGATGACCTGTCATTCCACAAGAATTAGATGAAACCCACTAGCATGAGTAGGAGTTATTTGAGCCTGTTGTGCCTACTCATTCATGCTTGTTTGTCATGCCTGCTACTGCTTAGAGTTGAGTCAGGTCGATTCATCGGGAATGAATTGGAATGGTGTGTGAACATGTCCCATCTGTGTGAGCTAACTGTGTGAACACAATTTGGTAAAGGTAGCGGTGAGAGGCCATGTAGGAGTACATGGTGGGTTGTCTCATTGAAGCCGTCCTCAGGAACTGAGTTTTGTGTTTGTGATCCATGAAACAGTTACTACCACACATTGGGATCCTTAATTGACTCTCTCGGCTTCTTAACCACCCTTGTCCTCTGTCCAGGAGTTGCAACTAGTTTCTGGTGTTTGTAGGATATGTGTTGGAGGCCGTGCGTAACGCTGACCCTAGGGGTGGGCTATGACGCGGTAGATACACCGTGGCCCGGTGTACCGATTCGCCCGTTTGGTGTCTCGGAAACCTCGGCCGGACTCCCTGCGGATGGAACCCGAATAGGCGATAAACCTGGACTAGGGACTTGAGTGTTTAGGTAGGCCGTGGCCGACACCCTCGCCAGGCTTCCGCTTGAAGGTTGCCGAGATACATGTCATGTACATGGCAGTAAGTGGCGAGAGCGTGTGTGAAGAAGTACACCCCTGCAGGGTTAATATGATCTATTCGAATAACCGTGTCCGCGGTAAAGGACTTCTGGGTTGCCTATAACAGTTCATAGACAAGTGAAAGTGGATACTCTAAAATGCGCAAGATAAGCGTGAGTGCTATGGATGGCGTTCTCGTAGGGAGACGGGAGCGGTCCATAGTGGTGTATTGATATGGTGAATATGTGGACTTGTGTGCGCCACCTCAAAAGAGTTACTTGCAATGTAGTTTAGGATAGCCACCGAGTCAAAGCTGGCTCACTGCAACAAACTCCACCACCCTTTGATGATAATGATGCATATGTAGTTAGTTCGATGTAAGTCTTGCTGAGTACATTTGTACTCACATTTGCTTATTTTATGTTTTGCGTAGAGACGCTGGTCTCGCTAGTAGTTCTCAAGGTGGACTTGACGCTTAGCTTGTTACCTCAGCTACGATCTTGTGCCCTCGGCAGGATCTGGTAGATAGTCAGGCTTCTAAGCTTTTTCATTTATAGATGTATGTACTCAGACATGTTTAGCTTCCGCGTGTGTTTTGACTTGTATGCTCTGAATGTTGGGTCATGAGACCCATGTTTGTAATATTTTGGCTCCTCAGACCCTAATGAATAAATATTTGAGTCGTAGAGTTCTGTTGTGATGCCATGTTGTATTTACACATATTGAGCATATTGTGTGTATGTTTGAAATGCTTGGTATGTGTGGGATCCAACAATCTAGTTGTTTATCCTTGGCAGCCTCTCATATGGGGAAATGTAGTCTAGTGCTTCCTGAGCGATAGTAGTCCGCTACAGCCCGGTTCACCGAGTCCTGCTAGCCCAAAGACTACCGCTCGGACACTTGATCGGCCGGCATGTGTTTCACTTCGCTCGTGTTCTGTCCTTCGGGAAATGTCACGCGGTGACATCCGAGTCCTGCCTAGCCTGCTACAGCCCGGGATACCGAGTCCTGTTAGCCCAATGCTACAGCCCAGATTCACACGCTGATGACCGACATGCTCGATGTGATTTATGTATGCCTGTCCCCATGGGTTAGTGCCGCTTTGGTTCACGATTAGCCATGTCGGCCCGGTTCTCTCATCATCCGGATGCTAGCGACACTATCATATACGTGAGCCAAAAGGCGCAAACGGTTCCGGGCCATGGTAAGGCGACACCCGTGGGACTACCGTGCGTGAGGCCGCAAAGTGATATGAGGTGTTACCGGCTAGATCGATGTGACTTGGAATCGGGGTCCTGACAGTATGCAGCAAACCGAAAGTTGTTCGGAGTCCCGGATGAGATCCCGGATGTCACGAGAAGTTCCGGAATGGTCCGGAGGTAAATAATTATATATGGGAAGTCGAGTTTGGGCCATCGGGAAAGTTACGGGGGTCATCGGTACTGTACCGGGACCACCGGAAGGGTCCCGGGGGTCCACCTATCTCGGAGGGCCCCATGGGCTGAAGTGGGAGGGGAACCAGCCCCTGGTGGGCTGGTGCGCCCCCCCCCCCGAGCCCCCCCTGCGCCTAGGGTTGGGAACCCTAGGGAGGGGACGCCCACTTGCCTTGGGGGCAAGTTTCCCCCTGTCGGCGCCCCCTAGGAGATCCCATCTCCTAGGGCCGTGCCCCAGGGTCCCTATATAAAGAGGGGGAGGAGGCAGCCGCACCTTGAACTTGGCGCCCTTCCCCTTGCTACACCTCTCTCTCCCGCAGACGCTACGAAGCCTGCCAGATCCTCGCTGCATCCACCACCACACCGTCGTGCTGCTGGATCTTCATCAACCCCTCCTTCTCCCTTGCTGGATCAAGAAGGAGGAGACGCCACGCTGACCGTACGTGTGTTGAATGCGGAGGTGCCGTCCGTTCGGCGCTAGGATCTCCGGTGACTTGGATCACGACGAGTACGACTCCCTCAACCTCGTTCTCTTGAACGCTTCCGCTCGCAATCTACAAGGGTATGTAGATGCACTCCTCTCTCTCGTTGCTAGATGAACTCATAGATTGATCTTGGTGAACGTAGAAAAAAATTTATTTTATGCAACGTTCCCCAACAGTGTCATCATGAGCTAGGTCTATGCGTAGTTCTCTATTGCACGAGTAGAACCCAAATCTGTTGTGGGCGAGATGTTGTCAACTTTCTTGCCACTACTAGTCTTATTTTGCTTCAGCGGTATTGTGGGATGAAGCGCCCGGACCGACCTTACACGCGCTTCGTGAGATAGGTTCCACCGACCGAGACATGCACTAGTTGCATAAGGTGGCTAGCAGGTGTCCGCTCTCCCACTTTAGTTGGAGCGGATTCGATGAAAAGGGTCCTTATGAAGGGTAAATAGAAGTTGACAAATCACGCTGTGGTTATTCGAGGTAAGAAAACGTTTTGCTAGAACCCCATTGCAGCCATCGTAAAGATGCAACAACAATTAGATGACGCCTAACTTGTTTTTGCAGCAATTGCTTTGTGATCGATATGGCCAAAAGTTGTGATGAATGATGAATGATATATTGTGATGTATGAGATCATGTTCTTGTAATAGGAATCACGACTTGCATGTCGATGAGTATGACAACCGGCAGGAGCCATAGGAGTTGTCTTAATTATTGTATGACCTGCGTGTCAATGATTTAACGCCATGTAATTACTTTACTTTATTGCTAAACCGTTAGCCATAGTAGTAGAAGTAATAGTTGGCAAGCAACTTGATGGAGACACGATGATGGAGATCATGATGATGGAGATCATGGTGTCATGCCGGTGACGAAGATAATCATGGAGTCCCAAAGATGGAGATCAAAGGAGCTATATGATATTGGCCATATCATGTCACTACTATTTAATTGCATGTGATGTTTATTATGTTTATGCATCTTGTTTACTTAGAACAACTGTAGTAAATAAGATGATCCCTCGTAATAATTTCAAGAAAGTGTTCCCCCTAACCGTGCGCCGTTGCTAAAGTTCGTCGTTTCGAAGCACCACGTGATGATCGGGTGTGATAGATTCCTACGTTCACATACAACGGGTGTAAGACAGTTTTACACAGGCAAAAACACTTAGGTTAACTTGACGAGCCTAGCATGTACAGACATGGCCTCGGAAACAGAGACCGAAAGGTCGAACATGAGTCATATGGAAGATACGATCAACATGGAGATGTTCACCGATGATGACTAGTCCGTCTCACGTGATGATCGGACATGGCCTAGTCGACTCGGATCATGTAACACTTAGATGACTAGAGGGATGTCTAATCTAAGTGGGAGTTCATTAAATAATTTGATTAGATGAACTTAATTATCATGAACTTAGTCTAAAATCTTTGCAAAAATGTCTTGTAGATCAAATGGCCAACGCTGATGTCAACATGAACTTTAACGCGTTCCTAGAGAAAACCAAGCTGAAAGATGATGGTAGCAACTATACAAACTGGGTCCGGAACCTGAGGATCACCCTCATAGCTACCAAGAAAGCATATGTCCTAGAAGGACCGCTAGGTGAAGCACCCATCCCAGAGAACCAAGACGTTATGAATGCTTGGCAGTCACGTCTTGATGATTACTCCCTCGCTCAAGGCGGCATGCTTTACAGCTTAAAACCGGGCTCCAAAAGCGTTTTGAGCAACACGGAGCATATGAGATGTTCGAGGAGCTGAAAATGGTTTTCCAAGATCATGCCCGGTCGAGAGATATGAAGTCTCCGACAAGTTCTATAGTTGTAAGATGGAGGAAAATAGTTCATCGGTGAGCACATACTCAAAATGTCCGGGTTGCACAACCGTCTGTCCCACTGGACATTAACCTCCCGTGACGAGGCGGTCATTGACAGAATCCTTCATCGCTCCCACCGAGCTACAAGAGCCTTGTGATGAACTACAATATGCAGGGGATGGTGAAAACTATTCCTGAAGTATTTTCAATGCTGAAGTCGGCAGAGGTAGAAATCAAGAAAGAACATCAAGTGTTGATGGTCAATAAAACCACCAAGTTCAACAAAGGCAAGGGTAAGAAGAACTTCAAGAAGGAGGGCAAGGATGTTCCCGCCCGCAAGCCAGCTTGCCGGAAGAAGTCAAAGAATGGACCCAAGCCCGAGACTGAGTGCTTTTATTGCAAAGGAAGGGTCATCGAAGCGGAACTGCCACAAATACTTAGCGGACAAGAAGGCCGGCAACACTAAAGGTATATGTGATATACATGTAATTGATGTGTACCTTACCAAGACTCGTAGTAACTCCCGGTATTTGATATCGTGCCGCTGCTCATATTTGTAACTCACAGCAGGAGCTGCGAATAAGCGGAGATCTGGCGAAGGACAAGGTGACGATCTTGCCGTCGGAATGGTTCCAAGGTCGATGTGATCGCCGTCGGCACGCTGCCTCTACATTTACCCACGGGATTAGTTTTAAACCTCAATAATTGTTATTTAGTGCCAAGTTTGAGCATGAACATTGTATCTAGATCTCGTTTAATATGAGATGGCTACTCATTTAAATCCGAGAATAATGGTTGTTCTATTTATATGAGAGATATGTTTTATGGTCATGCCCTGATGGTCAATGGTTTATTCTTAATGAATCTCAAACGTAATGTTACACATATTCATAGTGTGAATACCAAAAGATGTAAGGTTGATAACGATAGTCCCACATACTTGTGGAACTGCCGCCTTGGTCACATTGGTGTCAAGCGCATGAAGAAGCTCCATGCTGATGGACTTTTAGAGTCTCTCGATTCTGAATCATTTGACACATGCGAACCATGCCTCATGGGCAAAATGACCAAGACTCCGTTCTCCAGAACAATGGAGCGAGCAACCAACTTATTGGAGATCATACATACTGATGTGTGTGATCCAATGAGCGTTGAGGCTCGCGGAGGATATCGTTATGTTCTCACTCTCACTGATGACTTAATTAGATATGGGTATGTCTACTTGATGAAACACAAGTCTGAGACCTTTGAAAAGTTCAAGGAATTTCAGAATGAAGTAGAGAATCAACGTGACCGAAAGATAAAATTCTTAGGATCAGATCGTGGAGGAGAATATTTAAGTCACGAATTTGGTACGCACTTAAGAAAATGTGGAATCGTTTCACAACTCATGCCGCCTGGAACACCTCAGCGTAATGGTGTGTCCGAACATCGTAATCGCACTCTATTGGATATGGTGCGATCTATGATGTCTCTTACCGATTTACCGCTATCATTTTGGGGATACGCTCTAGAGACAGCTACATTCACTTTAAATAGGGCTCCGCCTAAACCGCTGAGACAACACCGTATGAATTATGGTTTGGGAAGAAACCTGTTGTCGCTTTCTAAAAGTTTGGGGATGCGATGCTTATGTCAAGAAACTTCAACCTGAAAAGCTCGAACCCAAGTCGGAAAAATGCGTCTTCATAGGATACCCTAAGGAAACCATTGGGTATAGCTTCTACCTTAGATCCGAAGGCAAGATCTTTGTTGCCAAGAACGGATCCTTTCTGGAAAAAGAGTTTCCCTCAAAAGGAGTAAGTGGGAGGAAAGTAGAACTCGATGAAGTACTACCTCTTGAACCGGAAAGTAGTGCAGCTCAAGAAAATGTTCCTGTGGTGCCTACACTGACTGGAGAGGAAATTAATGATGATGTTCAAGGTACTTTGGATCAAGTTGCTATTGAACTCAGAGGTCCACAAGGACACGCCCACACCGTGTGGTATGGCAACCCTGTCCTGGAAATCATGTTGTTAGACAACGGTGAACCTTTGAACTATGAAGAAGCAATGGCGGGCCGAGATTCCAACAAATGGCTTGGCGCCATGCAATCCGAGATAGAATCCATGTATGAAAACAAAGTATGGACTTTGACAGACTTGCCCGATGATCGGCGAGCGATAGAAAACAAATGGATCTTTAAGAAGAAGACAGACGCGGATGGTAATATTACCATCTATAAAGCTTGACTTGTCGCTAAGGGTTATCGGCAAGTTCAAGGGGTTGACTATGATGAGACTTTCTCTCCCATAGCGAAGCTGAAGTCCATCTGAATCATGTTAGCAATTGCCGCATACTATGATTATGAGATATGGCAGATGGACGTCAAAACGACATTCCTTAACGGCCATCTTAAGGAAGAACTATATATGATGCATCCGGAAGGTTTTGTCGATCCCAGGAATGCTAACAAGGTATGCATGCTCCAGCGATCCATTTATGGGCTGGTGCAAGCATCTCGGAGTTGGAACATTCGCTTTGATGAGATGATCAAAGCGTTTGGGTTTATGCAGACTTATGGAGAAGCATGCGTTTACAAGAAAGTGAGTGGGAGCTCTGTAGCATTTCTCATATTATATGTAGATGACATACTTTTGATGGGAAATGATATATAATTTTTGGACAGCATTAAGGCCTACTTGAATAAGTGTTTTTCAATGAACGACCTTGGAGAAGCTGCTTACATATTAGGCACCAAGATCTATAGGGATAGATCGAGACGCCTCATAGGTCTTTCACAAAGCACATACCTTGATAAGATATTGAAGAAGTTCAATATGGATCAGTCCAAGAAAGGGTTCTTGCCTGTGTTGCAAGGTGTGAGATTGAGCTCGGCTCAATGCCCCACCACCACGTAAGATAAAGAAGAGATGAGTGTCATCCCTATGCCTCAGCCATAGGATCTATTATGTATGCCATGCTGTGTACCGACCTGATGTAAAGCTTGCCGTAAGTTTGGTAGGAAGGTACCAAAGTAATCCCAGCAAGGAACACTGGACAGCGGTCAAGAATATCCTGAAGTACCTGAAAAGGACAAAGGACATGTTTCTCGTTTATGGAGGTGACGAAGAACTCATCGTAAACGGTTACGTCGACGCTAGCTTCGACACAGATCTGGATGACTATAAGTCACAAACCGGATACGTGTATATGTTGAATCGTGGAGCAGTAAGCTGGTGCAGTTGCAAGCAGAGCATCGTGGCGGGATCTACATGTGAAGTGGACTACATGGCAGCCTCGGAGGCAGCGCATGAAGCAATATGGATGAAGGAGTTCATCACCGACCTAGGAGTCATACCCAATACGTCGGGGCCGATCACTCTCTTCTGTGACAACACTGGAGCTATTGCCCTTGCCAAGGAGCCCAGGTTTCACAAGAAGACCAGGCACATCAAGCGTCGTTTCAACTCCATCCGTGAAAATGTTCAAGATGGAGACATAGATATTTGCAAAGTACATACGGATCTGAATGTCGCAGATCCGCTGAATAAACCTCTTCCATGAAAGCAAAACATGATCAACACCGAACTCTATGGGTGTTCGATTCATCACAATGTAACTAGATTATTGACTCTAGTGCAAGTGGGAGACTGTTGGAAATATGCCCTAGAGGCAATAATAAAAGTATTATTATTATATTTCCTTGTTCATGATAATTGTCTTTTATTCATGCTATAATTGTGTTATCCGGAAATTGTAATACACGTGTGAATACATAGACCACAACATGTCCCTAGTGAGCCTCTAGTTGACTAGCTCGTTGATCAATAGATAGTCATGGTTTCCTGACTATGGACATTGGATGTCATTGATAACGGGATCACATCATTAGGAGAATAATGTGATGGACAAGACCCATTCCTAAGCATAGCACAAGATCGTGTAGTTCGTTTGCTAGAGCTTTTCCAATGTCAAGTATCCTTTCCTTAGACCATGAGATTGTGTAACTCCCGGATACCGTAGGAGTGCTTTGGGTGTACCAAACGTCACAACGTAACTGGGTGACTATAAAGGTATGCTACGGGTATCTTCGAAAGTGTATGTTGGGTTGACACGGATCGAGACTGGGATTTGTCACTCCGTATGATGGACAGGTATCTCTGGCCCCACTCGGTAATGCATCATCATAATGAGCTCAAAGTGACCAAGTGTCTGGTCACGGGATCATGCATTATGGTACGAGTAAAGTAACTTGTCGGTAACGAGATTGAACGAGGTATTGGGATACCGACGATCGAATCTCGGGCAAGTAACGTATCGATTGACAAAGGGAATTGTATATGGGGTTGCTTGAATCCTCGACATCGTGGTTCATCCGATGAGATCATCGAGGAGCATGTGGGAGCCAACATGGGTATCCAGATCCCGCTGTTGGTTATTGACCGGAGAGCAGTCTCGGTCATGTCTACGTGTCTCCCGAACCCGTAGGGTGTAAACACTTAAGGTTCGGTGACGCTAGGGTTGTAGAGATATAAGTATGCAGCAAACCGAAAGTTGTTCGGAGTCCCGGATGAGATCTCGGACGTCACAAGGAGTTCCGTAATGGTCCGGAGGTAAAGAATTATATATGGGAAGTCGAGTTTCGGCCATCGGGAAAGTTTCGGGGGTCATCGGTATTGTACCGGGAACACCGGAAGGGTCCCGGGGGTCCATCGGGTGGGGCCACCTATCCCGGAGGGCCCCATGGGCTGAAGTGGGAGGGGAACCAGCCCCTGGTGAGCTGGTGCGCCCCGGCCTGGCCCCCTCAAGCTTCGCGCCTAGGGTTGGGAACCCTAGGGGAGGGGGCGCCTCCACTTGCCTTGGGGGGCAAGTTTCCCCCCTTCACTACTACAAAAAGGGCTATAGATGGAATGGGTACTAATGGCGCACCTGTGATGTGGTGCGCCATTACTATATTCTAATGGCGCACCATGTCTCGGTGCACCATTAGTAATATATTACTAATGGCGCACCTGGTGTGTGGTGCGAAAATTTGTTACTAATGGCGCACCGATGCATAGTGCGCTATTACTAATTGACATAGTAATGGCGCACCACATCCGTCGTGCGCCATTAGTACTTTTGAAAAAAAATGTAAGAAAAATAAAAAAAATTTGTTACTAATGGCGCACCATGTCTCGTGCGCCATTACTAATTTTAACTAGTAATGGCGCACTTTCCACCGGTGCGCCATTACTAAGTTTTTTTCAAAAAAAGTCAAAAAAATATCATTTTTTATTTATTTTTTCAAAACTACTAATGGCGCACAGGAGTGGGGCGCCATTACTAGTTGAACTAGTAATGGCGCACCACCCCACGGTGCGCCATTAGTAACTTGGCCACCTTCCACCAATGCACCCCCGTGGATCACCTTTTCAGTTTAAAAAAAAATAAAAGAAAATGATGAAAATAAAAGAAAATAAGTTTCCCATGTGATATGTGGTCTACTTGTTGGGAAAATTTGCAAATATGAATTTCGACTTCATTTGCAAAATCTCTCGAGAATTTGTAAAAATGGGCATAACTTTTGCATACTAACTCGGATGAAAAAGTTTTTTATATGAAAAATCATCTACTCGAAAAGTTACATCCAAATTTAACCGGGGGAACCCCGTTAAACGTTTTCAAAATCCCCAAAAACCTAACAGAAAAAAAGTTACGGGGCTTTCAAGATCTAGCGGCAAAAAAATTCAAAAAATTTCAAACTTACTAGTGGCGCACCGTGGATGTGGTGCGCCACTAGTAACAGAAAAAAAATTGGTTTTGAATTTTTTTTATTTTTTTAAAAATGATACGTAATATGACCGGGAAGTTTGAAATATTTTTCAAAATGTCATCATAGTCATGAACATGAACAAAGTCCTAGACATCAACAAGGTATAACAGATTGATATGCTAGATATATCAACAAATGCCCGTGAAGTGAGTCGTTGTCGGGTTGGATAGAACTCTGTTAAGCGAGCTTATACCGGAGTAGTGTGAGGATGGGTGACCTTTCGGAAGTTTGACCACGGAGTGCGATTTGACCTGAGATTAAGCATATTGACCCGAGATTAAGCCATAGTGAACTGAGATTAAGAAAAAATGGAAAAACATTTAAAAAAATAAAAAAAATTAAAAAAAATTCTGAAAAAAATATGAAAAAAAATTTGAAAAAAAAAAGTTACTAATGGCGCACTTCTATGTGGTGCACCATTAGTATACCAGATACTAATGGCGCACCACATAGAAGTGCGCAGTGCACCATTAGTATCTGGTATACTAATGGCGCACCCTGGCCTATACTAATGGCGCACCCGCGATGCGCCATTAGTATACCAGATACTAATGGCGTGCTATTAATGGCGCACCACAGATGCGCCATTAATAGCCATACTAGGTGCGCCATTAGTAGGGGTTTTTCTAGTAGTGCTTGGCCGCCGCCCCCCTAGGAGATCCCATCTCCCAGGGCCGGGGCCCCCCCTGGGGTCCCTATATAAAGAGGGGGGAGGGAGGGCAGCCGCACCCTTGAACTTGGCGCCTCCTTCCCCTTTCTACACCTCTCTCTCCCGCAGACGCTTTGGCGAAGCCTCCGCCGGATCCTCGCTGATCCACCACCACGCCGTCGTCTTCTTTGGATCTTCATCAACCCTCCTTCTCCTTGCCGGATCAAGAAGGAAGAGACGTCACGCTGACCGTACATGTGTTGAACACGGAGGTACCGTCCGTTCGGCGCTAGGATCTCCGGTGATTTGGATCACGACGAGTACGACTCCCTCAACCTCGTTCTCTTGAACGCTTCCGCTCGCGATCTACAAGGGTATGTAGATGCACTCCTCTCTCTCGTTGCTAGATGAACTCATATTATGATCTTGGTGAACGTAGAATTTTTATTTATTTTATGCAACGTTCCCCAACAGTGAAACCATGCCAAGTTTCATGATTTTCAGGCGTGTTTTGGATTTACAGGAATTAGAAAACCAAGTTTCTCAATCTTTCCGGGCGAGCCACGACACCTAGATGTTTGAATTTCATTCCCATCTCTTGAATGGGACCTATAAATTCACCCAAGGATACACATGTGATTTTTCAAACAACTTTGGTGCACTAGAGCATGTGCTTGTAGTTCAAATTTGGATTATGCACATTAAATGCCCAGAAACTCAATTAATGCATAAAAATGCCAAACGAACTCGGAATAATTCCAAAATTTATCACGATACTTCTATTCGGTCTAATCTGCCTGTGTAAAACAATTAAGGCGGGATAAGGCAGTATACGTATCTCGTTTCGCACACGGAGGTAACATGTTCCCTCTCGAAACCACGAGCCTTCTTGAGGGAAGCTCCGGTTTGCTAGAAGCTTACACTAAAGCTTGTCCCAATTCGGCCAAAACATTTACCGCAAAATGTTGGTGCCATGTCATGACACCATGCAAAGTTTCATGATTTTCAGGCGTGTTTTGGATTTACAGGAATTAAAAAAACCAAGTTTCTCAATCTTTTCGGCCGAGCCACGACGCCCAGATGTTTGAATTTCATTCCCATTTCTTGCATGGGACCTATAAATTCATCCAAAGACACACATGTGATTTTTCAACCAACTTTGGTGCACTAGAGCATGTGCTTGTAGTTCAAATTTGAATTATGCACATTAAATGCCCCGAAAATCAACTAATGTATAAAAAAGGCCAAGCAAACCCGGAATAATTCCAAAATTTAGCATGATACTTCTATTTGGTCTAATCTACCAGTGTAAAAAAATTAAGGTGGGAGAAGGCAGTGTATGTATGTCGTTTCGCACACGGAGGTGACACGTTCCCTCTCGGAACCAAGAGCCTTCTTGAGGGAAGCTCCGATTTGCAAGAAGCTTACACCAAAGCTTGTCCCAATTCGGCCAATAAAATTACTCAAACATGTTGGTGCCATGTCTTGACACCATGCCAAGTTTCATGATTTTCACCCATGTTTTGGATTTACAGGAATTAAAAAACCAAGTTTTTCAGTCTTTTCGGCCGAGCCACGACGCCCAGATGTTTGAATTTCACTCCCATTTCTTGCATGGGACCTATAAATTCACCCAAAGACACACATGTGATTTTTCAACAAACTTTGGTGCATTGGAGCATGTTCTTGAAGTTCAAATTTGAATTATGCACATTCAATGCCCAGAAACTCAATTAATGCATAAAAATGCCAAACGAACCCGGAATAATTCCAAATTTAAACACGAGACTCATGTACTAGTTGCATGTTCACTGTACGTAAATGTTCTAGTAATTCAAACACCATCCTTTCCCTCCGTAACACCATTTTGTCTTTCAAAACTTAATGAAAAATCAGGTATACCACAAATAGTTTACTAGAAAGAATCATGTGGGATGCGATATAAAATATCTTGGCGCTCCATCTTGTTTGGCTTATGTAGGAAGCTTCATCGTCGACAGTCAACAACCCCCGCTTGAACCACACTTGCGTGTCAGTTTCTCGCGGCACCGAGCGAATTGTTTTTGCCACCGCGGAAATATCTATCTCCCCGCCCCCTCCCTCCTACCAAAAGCCACATTTCCACTGTCCATCCTTGCTTTCCGAGTTCAAACTTTCACTGCTGCTGACTGGCAGCTCAGCCTCCTCGTCTGCGACCCTTCTTCTTGCAGCGTTGCCTCCTCGTCGGCTCCACTTCTTCTTGCAGCGCCGCCTCCTCGCCAACGACCCTTCTTCTTTTAGGGCCGCCTCCTCGTCGGTGACCCTTCTTCTTCCTGCACGGCCTCCTCGCCGCCGACCCTTCTTCTTGCTATGCGGCCTCGCCGATATGGTCAGGTAATCCACACCCCACTCACACCATCATCCTCCTTTCCCCGTCCCACATGCCCCGACCACGGAGCGATGCCTTCCGCCGAAATCATTGCCCCCTCCTCCAATTAGGCGCCTCCCATAACCATTTTGCACGCAGTATAACGTGGAGCTCAGTAGCATGCGGCTGCACGCGCGAACGATGTCGCTATGGCTGCCATGCATGTCGACCGCCAGATCTTGGAGGAGCACCTCGTCTTCGAGGCCACCATCGACACTGCCACGCGGTTGTCTAATTTAAAACACAGTTCGTGATTTTTCTCGAGGCCACCGCCAGTACCTTCTAGTGATTTGTCGTCTGTAATGTTAATATGCAATCTGATGTTCAGTTAACGGTTTGGTCCTCTGAAATGTAATGCTCAGTTAACACTTTGGTCCAACAATTGCTACATTTCGTAGTACTGTTCTCAAGCATTCTTCGGTTTTTTTAACTGTCTTATCTTCTAGTACATGTTTCTATTCTGCAATGTCATGCTCAGTTAACTATTTTGGTTCATTTGGTTTGTTGTCCATTTAATTGTTTGGTTCAGTTTTGCAATTTGATTTTCATTTGCTGTGGGTACAATTTTGTATTGTTATGCATGTGACACCAATCGAATTTGGCTGGACTCAATACATATTCTACTGATAGTATGACAACTCTTAGTTAACCTGATCAAGATCTTCCTTATGTGTGTTGCAGGGAAACAATGGGAGACACTGCAGTTTACCATCGAGGTTTGTTGAAGCAGGGTTCTTTAGCTAATAGCACATTATTGTGCAGTTGCATGAATCATTCTAATATTTAGGTTTCTTACAATTTGGTCTTGCACATGTAGGTCCTGCTGTCAGAGGCTTAGACCCACTGTTCGAACCATTTTGCATATGGGGAAATGAGATGTCCATGAATATCAGTCAAGTCAAGAAACTCGGAAAGATTGTTCGGATGAAGAAACTTGCGACGAATAACAGCAAGATCTTTGTTTGCAGAATGAAGAAGACATCAATCAACTATAGGATGGTACCACCTCTTTTACCTTGTGTTACCCCTTGCACCATTTCAAAATTTACAACAGCGATTTATGCATAGCTTTGTTTTCAGTACTTTTCAAAGCAGTTCACCGATGATTACCTCTCAAACCACCTGCATGGTCAAGAGGCGAGGAAGGTATTCATTTAACACCCACATTACAAAATTGAAGTCTTGCTGAAGAGGACGAAGGTTGGGCGGGCAATTATCCATAGCCACTGGCCTAAAGTTGCAAGGACATTCAACATCATTGAAGGCTCAATATTTGCCTTCTGCTTCTGCAGTTTCCCAGATGAGATTCATCTGTCTATTTACCATGTATGATGCTAATTTCCAAAGGTTTTTGATGCTGCATGTGAAACTTGGTGCTGTTGTGTAATGGCGTAACTGAGTGCCGAAGCTATCTGGTGTAATTCGATTATGAAATCCTGGTTGCTTTTATATGGATATGAAAAATCTGTCATGTTTTATAAGAAATATCAGTTTGATTAGTACATGGATTATCAATAATAGGCTAATTACCCCGCTTATTAGGGTTTTCTATTGCAAATGGTTACTCAGACAGCACCGTGGGCGATGAACTCAAACAACCCGCACGGTTTCTAGAAAGTAGGTGTGTTCGATCAACTAACAATCACACACGGCTTCTGGCAGCGAACTGTTTGCGTTAGGCCACCTTGCACAAACGTTTTCCAATAAAGAACTGTGTGTGATATACATACCTACGGAAATATTTTTCTAGGATTCACCGTGTGGGATGTACATACCTATGGAAACGATTTTCTGGGATTCACCATGTGGGATGTACATACCTACGAAAATGATTTTATAGGATTCACCGTGTGGGATGTACATACCTACGGAAATGATTTTCTCAGATTACCGTGTAGGATGTACATACCTACGGAAATGATTGGGTTTCGATGCCTCGCCCGATCGCACACGGCCCCAGCCTGGGTCCCAGGAGGGCCTATCCCCGACGATTTCTAGGTTGTGTGGGAAGGACCCCCCATCGCCCACACTAACTTGGTGACGGTTCCAAATGCTATCGCGGAAAGGGGTTAAAAAACGTTTGTTTAGCACGTCGTTGTACCAGTGATAGATTCATATGGAGAGAAAAGGAAACTGCTCCACTATATACATAGCCAGGACGAGTCTACACGGTTGCTTGTTGGGGTTGCTCTCTTCACACTCTCTCGCATAAAACTATTGTGGCCACATCTCTAACATCCCGGCGGATCACGTCCACCGGGGGAAGGGGTGGATGCTTAGTGTAGATGCGGTCGCCGTTGCCGACGGCGAAAACCCACTGTCGGACGTCCCGATCAAGGATCCCCGCCGTTCCCTCTCACAAAGACGATGAGTTTGGCTTCATCCATTGCTCACTGCCGTGACGTGGACGGTTGCCGCCTCCCGTCGCCCTCCTCTAGGTTGACCTACGTCCCGACATCCCTCAGGTACAACTTCCTTTATAGCCGGCTTGCACCACTGCTCCAGCTGCCCACATCACTCCATGTGAATATTTCTCTACTTCTTTCCCCCGCACATACCTCTACTGGCTTCTACGTACTGTATTTGTGATGAGTTTATGTCTCATCAACTAGTCCCAGTAATCTTATTCTAATCACGCTTCTTCAATTTCTTTGCCACAGGGATGCTCATCTCAATTTTGGTGAAACTGCACAAATTGATCCGATGGTCAAAGGGTTGCAAACTTCATTTCTTGGGAAGCTCCAACGTTGCCAGCAAATGAAAGCCTGGTTAGGGTTTACGGTTCAAGGGCTAGGGACTGCATGGATCGTTTTTTTTCTTTAGCTGTCTCTATTCCAAAATAAGTGTCAACTTTAGTAGTAGTACAACTTTGTACTAAAGTTTGCATAAAGTTGAGTCACTTATTTTGGAACGGAGGGAGTACATATTGGCTATGATTTGTCAATCATTGAGATGCAATAGCATGCATGTTAGTCTCCTTTGTATTTTATGAAATGTTGCAACGGGCAACCTTGGATGCAAGATACATGAAACAGAAGCTGGAAGCTTCATAGAATTGTACAAATTTATCTCGCTGAGAAATTACAGTATGTACTATACTAGTACTATGTAAAGAGTTAGGTGACGCACGGTGTCCAGAAAATATGGTGATAGTGTGAGGTGGGCCATGTAATCACTGAGCCTGCATGTTTTCACTGCTTTCGCACTCCTCCGACGTAAGAATGGAGAAAATTGTAATCTAGTAGTACCTCCTTTCGCCGAAAGCGTGGGACATCCAACAGTCGTACCACCTCAGTAATAATGACCAATGAGCCGTCAAATCACATGGACCCAGCAGTAAGTTGGACGGACGAAGCAACCATCACTCTTGAATCCGCTTCTCCCTTCAACACACGCGCTAGTGAGAGGTCACGTCCGCTCTGCCCGAGCATGAATGCGGCACCGATTCTTTGGAGCGGCACTGACCGTTTCGGCGGGAAGCACGCGCGGGTGATGGAGGGGCTTTGGATGGGCCAGGCTGGTCGGGTGTGGGCGTGGCATCTGTCCGCCTGTCCCGACTAGACGCCCGGAAACGAGAGGATGCACCGACTCTCGCGGCTAAATCATACACTATACACCATCTCTCTGTAGGAGTATGTCGATGTGTCGCTCTCTCTAACACACACGTGATGTTAAACACACACACACGCGCGCGCGCGCACACACACACACACACACAGGTTCATAGAATAGGAATATCATGCGAGTGTGAAGCCATAGGAGTTGAGATACAAATGGAGTACGTACAAGAAGAGAAGAGGTGACGAATATTCCATTAAACCTAGACTAAGGAGTAGTACTCCCTCCGTCTAGGTGTTACGTCAACTTACGAAAATCAGATATTCCCAAAATGTTTAGGCGTCGTCCATTAACTTCGCATCTCAATCCCCTCCTGGCCTCGTTGCTAGCGAGCGTTGTTACTTAGGGAGTGTTTGGATCCTGAGCAAGAATAGTTTATAGCCTAGCCGAGCAAGGTTAGGCGTTTGGAACTGTTAAAACATGTTAGCTTTTGTGGGCCTGCTAGCTTGGGTGGGCTAGAAAAACCTTGCTAGCTCAGGAGAGCCAGATCGACTCGCTTCCGACGGCAAACTTCGTGCACGGAAAAATCGGCGACCCACTCATGACAACGATTTTCACGGGGCAAGGCTAGTAAGAAAAATAACTAAATCGTTTGATCAGGCAAAGCAAAAGCAAAAGCAAAAGCAAAAGAAAAAGCTCGCTAGCTAGGCTAGCCGAGCAATTTCCTTAGAGCATCTCCAATGTATGGAGGCAGTGCAGTCTCTAAGCTGGGCCCCACGTTAGTGCCTCTAAGCATGAATGAAAGTTCCGTAGTGTATATAGATTTTAACATGCCTCCAAGGTAGAGCCCACCATAAGCCTACAACAAATAAAAAAAATCCAAGTTACAACTTCTCATCCGCATGCATGCAGGTCTCTTTCCTCCTCTCTTATTTTCTTTCATTTGTTTATTCACTTGGAGGCTGCCTCTAGTGTTGGAGGCGGCGCTAAGCATAGAGGCGGACAAACTAAATTGTGCAGTGTATAGTGGCATACTAGAAATCCTTAGAGGCGGCCTTAGAGGCGCAAAAACATCACATTGTGGATGCCCTTACTAAGGCAAGCCATAGTGGGAGTAACTTAGGTAGTAACATAGCACATCCCAAGAAAAAATTGCTTATGTGGCACGGAGTTAATGAGGAAAGAGATGCTTGTGGTAACATAATATGTCATTGTAACATGACACACCCCAAGGTAAAATGAGTCTATATCTCAATTAATGAAGACTTGCATGTTACCATCCATATGTTACTACCCACTATGAAGGTAGTAACATAGACTAGTAACATATCCATGTTACTAGTCCAAGTTACTCACCACTATGACCAGCCTAAGCAATGTAACCAAACGCTCCTTACTCTGCCTTGTTATAATAAGGATTCACTTAAAATAGTATGTGAGCGAACAGAGGGATCAATTGGACAGTGTTCACGAGTAGTAGTGAGATGTGTGAGGTAAGATACACTGCTGGCGTTTTAATTTTTCATATTAATTTGTTTGTTTCAACCTCTGACTGGTGGGACCCAAAATACTATGTGGAGAGAGGTAAGGTGACTAAGGCTGTATTATTTCTGTACTACCAACACTGCTTTAAATCCCAAAAGACCGTACCACCAAAGTCACATGACATGATTATGATTTAAATCCCAATGACTCCCACGCAAAAAAACAGCATGCTTGTCACACGAATGCAGGAATGTATAAAAGGTTATTTTCCTCTCGTTAAACATAATTTGAGGGTGGTGTTGCTGGTTAGCCTGTTCGCTCATCAAACTTGAGGTCTTGGGTTCGATAACCACACTTGAGCATAATTTTGTTTTTGTTCGACTTCTTTCTTCCACCAAATGACAGGTAGGCCCCACATGACAGAGAGAGAAAGTGATCTGGGGCGGTGCCAGGAGGATTCTTTGACTGGTCAAAATGGATGGATACGGAGCTATACAATCTCGTAGTGACCATCATCACGTATACGCCATCTAACGGGAAGGGAAAGAGGCTTAACGTTGTCGCCATCAGCGAGGGAGGGAATCCACTACCGGTGCAGCTGTTCTCTTTTACCCAGCGGCGGCATGGGAGGGCCTTCGACCCCTTCTTCCTCGCCGCCGTACATAGTGTGGGCAGAATGACCTCTCGCCCACTGAACCACACCCTAAGAACCTTAAGGTATAATTTACGTATTCCACATGCATTGATCTAGCTACATGCGGTCTTTTTTTCCGCTTCTGCACTCGAATCTAGGTGTTGGATCAAATAGGAAAGTAGTGGGGAAAGGTGTATAGCATGAATCTAGGACGTGGTTCAAAGAGGAAAGGAATGGGGTAAAGTAGTGGGGAAATATGTATAGCATGAATCTAGGACGTGGTTCAAAAAGGAAAGGAAGGGTGAAAGTTGTGGGGAAAGTTGTATAGAATGAATCTAGGACGTGGTTCAAAGAGGAAAGGAAGGGGGGAAAGTAGTGGGGAAAGTTGTATAGCATGAACCTAGGACGTGGTTCAAAGAGGAAAAGAAGGGGGGAAAGTACTAGTATAGACTGGCTATCCAGCACCTACGTTGGTCGAAAAGGGAAAACAATGACAAACGCAGTACGCACATCTGTAACAAACTGATCTTTTTGTTTTGGGGGACAAGGCTATAGAGTTTGAGCAGGACTAGATTTGTTGCGCTCACCTAGGGAAAGGTGTCTAAAGATAACAAAACTAGGACCAACGCAAATATGCTCCTTGGTTGTTTGTTCTTTGTTGCAATAGACTGTGCATCACCCCTTCATAGATCGGTAGATACACATGGTGCTGGTGCGTCCACTGTCCTGTGCAACTCTTTAGCTGTTGTTAATCTAAGGCCCTGTTTGGTTAAAAAGTCCTATAACTTTTTTTAGTCCCAACTAAAAAGTCCCTAGTCCCTACCTACTTAGTTCCAAGGACTAAACATGGACTAGACATTATTAAGTGACATGCTAAAAGACCATTTTACCCCTAGTAATGAACTAATAGAGATAAGGTGCGATGCGGGGCAGGGGAAACTATTGGAAAAAGTCCCAAAAAGACTCTCCCTCGGGGTCTTCTTTCTTTAGTCCCAAATGCCCACTTTTAATCCCTAAAAATCCCTCCTGTTTGGTTCAGATGGGACTGAAAGGGATTTTTTTAGTTCCTACACCAAAAAGTCCTTGTAAACAAACACCCTCTAATAATGCCGCTGGAAAATTGATGCAATGCCACAGTTAAAAGCAAATTACATGTTGAACGAATTTTATTGTTAATATAATCTCTCTGTTAATATGAGTCAATTCCACTGTTTGAGAAATGCTACTATCTTGCTTTCTTTCCCATTTAGGTAAGTTAGATGCTTCTTTTTGTTGGCTTCTATATCATCGACCATTATTGACACTAGTTGTTTCCTTTGCACCTTTGTGTAAACAGGGTTATCTACTTCACCTCGTTGTTCTGTGAACTTTTGTTGCACTGCACAAAACACTTTTGTTTTAAGAGTGTTTTGTGTAGTTCAACCAAAATGTCACACCGACAGCGTTGCTTCATTGCTTGATCTTAGTGAAACTGCACAAGATGAGATCTTACTTCCTATCCGTGTTGGCAAATTTGGTTAAGATCTTCTTCTTGTGAATTGTTCGAATTCCGCGTCATGAGAGGTCAGTACTAGCCTTCTTTCACATGATTGTGCAGTGTGCTTCCATATGTTGTGCTACTTGTACGGTAATGTTGCTTGATTTTAGTGAACTGCACAAATGGAGACAAGACATCCAATCTGTATGTGCACTGTAATATCCCATTGAGGTAAGATAAGGATATTTCACAACTGTTGGGCGGTATTTTGCAACTTTCATTAGAAAATTAATGTCGTTGTTTAGCGCTATACTTGTGCTCCCTAATTGACATGCCAAATCTTACATTGAAGGCGAAGCTTGTCTGTTATTGAACCAAGTAATGAAGGGGAAGAACAAGCGAAATAAAAACAAAAATCAAATCCCGGTGCTGTAATGAAGCACTGGAACTGTGATGACACAAGTAATGATATAGTTTTGCATCTTAATTTATTGCTATGGTTGGAACGGGCAATTGTTTTGCCACTGATTTGATGCCACTCTTAATGTAATATGTAATTATCTCTACTTGTGCAAATAGGGATATTCTTTGAAGATACCATATATTTTAATGGAACTGCACAAGAAGATGTTGGAAATATTAAACTAATCGAGGAGTATATAGTAAGCATGGCAACCACAGTAGAAAACAACAAATGGTTCCGGAGAAGTGCTTGATCTGTATGCTCTACACAATAAGCCTCCTGACAAAGGTTAGTACTCGACCACGAATTTCATCCATATGATTGTGCTTTGTCATCTCTATTGGTGTTGTGCTACTTTCTAGATATTGTCATGAGAAAGTGGTATTGTCCTTGAGAAGTGCTTCATCTGTGTTGTTTTAAATATTCTCTTTGTTTTTTCCGAGCAAACAGGGATGCTAGCATTTAGTTGTCCTCTTGTCTTTGCACAACAGGATCCTCCTCTGAAGAAGAAGAATATGGAGTACG
Source organism: Aegilops longissima (assembly GCA_021605205.1). Lineage (NCBI taxonomy): Eukaryota > Viridiplantae > Streptophyta > Magnoliopsida > Poales > Poaceae > Aegilops > Aegilops longissima. The sequence continues at coordinate 2,321 of JAHIAM010000034.1, read as the reverse complement.
TGAAGTGACTAGTTCCGATTATGCCAGGATGAAGAAGCCCTGTCTATCTTCTCATCAGAAGGAGCAGTTGAAGGATGGTTAGATTACTCCCCACAAGACCAAACTAACTTCAGCTCAGAAGGACTGACAGATCTTGCTATGATGCGCAAGTACAATGTTGTTCTAGGATTCTTTTCTGTGAGTTCCATTTTTTAAAAGTGTGCTCTACATGGACCATGTAGGTGCCTGTTTAAACTGTCAATTGATAGTACAGGTTGCTTTATACTAATCACTTTTTTTGTATTTGTGCAAATAGGGGTGCTCAGCTTGATTTCAATGGGAACTATACAAAATGTTCACGAATACATCGAATCATTCATTTCCACCACGAGAAAGGAGGTTCCTATATGTTCAAGGCGTTGCAACATATAAAGGCGAAATCATACAAGCTACGCGGGAATTTGGTTGATTTTGGTGGAACTGCACAAAAAGAACAGCTGGTTTATTTAGAACGAGGTGCCATGTCAATGTCCGAACTGATGGCAAACCCTGCCCATTCCACAATCGTAGGCATTTGATATTTTGGAATGGGAAAACCTTGTCAAACTTTGCTCATTGATGTATGCAAAACAACACGCATTTGACATTTTGGAATGGGACAACCTTGTCATCTTTTTCTCATTGATGTTAGCAAGAAGACGTGCATTTGATATTTTCGAATGGGACTCTCTTTGCTGGTAGCAGCATCGATCGATTTTTCTTTATTCTTTAGTTGTGAAGTAAATATTGGCTCTGACATGTAAATCCCTGAGATTCATAATCATTGATTGTTTTGAATGTTCTCTATGAATTGCCAGGCCTGTGTGTTTGATTGCAATGTACAGGAACGCTAAAAAGCTGCTCAAACTCTTTGTACTCCCTTTGTTCCTTTTTACTTTCAAGTCAGTTGATTTTACATTGTGAATGTTCATAGTTTTTTCTATAAGATTGGTCAAAGTAGAGATACTTTGACTGCAGACAAAACTTGTATGTAGACTAAAAAGGACCGGATGGAGTACATGTGAAATAGCTGCAAACGAGGTGATCACCCTGGGAATAATGCTAGTACGTATTGTTTTGCATGTTCATCCAATGCCAGTGATACAAGAATTTGAACTAATCGAACTAAATTCATTCATACACGGTCTGATATCATATAAACATGCCGGATTTCATTACATTTCATACATTCTTCAACTAAAAAGGGGTGCACTGGAGGTATAATTAATTAACTAAAGCTACCCACCTATGTCCGGCTGAGCCGAATAGAAGCTTCTTCTCCAGTGGACTGAGCTTCAGTGACTTAACTGCAGGTGCACATGTGGCCCAGATGCCTATTGGGCCCACATGTCAGTGACCAAACTGCACCAGCAGTTAAGTAACTGAAGCAGCGTCCTTCTCCAACATAGCTCTCCGACTCCATGTCGCCGCCAAGAAGCTAATCGCCCCGTCAATGGTCAACCCGCCTAGCTTGGCTCCAACCGGAGGGTAGCCGCGGTGGCCTTACTTGGAACCGAGCGACGGCGACCTACCGTGTTCTACTCTTCCTCGTGTTCTGTGTGGTGCGGCCTCATTGGCAGCGGGGCGGGGCCTTGATGGAGTCGATGATGTCCTCTATCTCATTGCCGGTGGGACGGCACCTCGGTGGAGCGGGGGAAATCCTCCCCCTCGTTGCTGGCAGGGTGGGGCCTCGGCTGAGCCGACGATGTCCTCTACCTCGTTGTAGCTGGGGCGCGGCCTCGGCAGAGTAGGGCCTCGCCGAAGCCGGCGAGGTCCTCCACCTTGCTGCCGGCGGGGCGGGGCCTCGGCGGAGTCAGTGGTGTCCTCTGCCTCGTTGTTGGCTGTCACGCCCAATATGCGACCCTATCCTAAAGGAACTCTAAGGTCCCACCAAGGATAGAAGCGCATATTGGAGACGCTTTTGCAAGGTGGATATCATTACATCACACAATTACATATTAGTTGGGGATACATACAAAAAGGCATACAATACCACATGAATACAACAACATCATACATAGGGCAACATCCGACTACGGATGAAACACAAATAGAAACTCAAACGACATCCACCCTGCTAGCCTAGCCTGCCGACCTGGAACCTATCCCCTAAACAAAGAAGAAGCAGAAGAAGAACTCCAAAACAAGCAAACATCGCTCTCACGTCATGATCATCGCGTTAACTGAACCTGCAACTGTTGTTGTAGTAATCTGTGAGCCACGAGGACTCGGCAATCCCATTAACATGGGTATCAAGACTAGCAAAGCTTAAAGGGTAAGGAAAAGATAAGTGGTGGGATTGC